>VXBO01008630.1:115053-186114 GCA_013400135.1 Rhinoptilus africanus
ATGCTGTGGGAGACCATGTCGAACACCTTGCTCAAGTCAAGGTAGACCCCATCTACCGCTCTCCCCTCATCTATCCATCCAGTCACGCCATCATAGAAGGCTATCAGATTAGTCAGGCATGATTTCCCCTTGGTGAATCCATGCTGAGTACTTCTGATAGCCGCCTTTTCCTCCACATGCCTCGAGATGATGTTCCATCATCTTTCCAGGGATGGAGGTGAGGAAATAGTAATACAAATTATAATTATTATACAATTTATAATTTACAATTTATAAATAGTAATACAATTTTTCTTTCTGCTAAGGAAAAAACGTCCGAGTTCTGACTGCATACAAGCCTGGTGTTACAGGCTATATTTACAGAAATAAACTATAGGATTTAAAAATGAATTCCTGAACATACTTGCAGTCCTGCAAATATATTCAAGATAGGAGACCAAGATGATCAGCTTGTGCAAGCGTTTTTCAGGAACAGTGCTGAGGAAATTAAGTGAGCAACAATTGATCATTACTACTAGAGATGTACCTGCTTTTCAGCTGTGCTTCATCCTCTGAGCTTCAACCTTTGAGCTACTAAAAGAAAATCAACGACAGGCCTGCCTTTTCCTTCAGCAAAGAAGATTCTGCTCCTTAATTAAGTGCTGGGTAATAAGCCGTGTCCAGTATCTTTATTTCAGATACTGTCAGATGCTAACATCTGACTTTCTCGTATCAGGCATGGTTGACCAGGAGAAAGATTAAAGTGCAGATTCCAACTTCAGCGTGGAACATAGACTTTGTAGAGTTTTTTAACAGAAAAAACAGCCTTCAGCCTGTAAGGGCTTGAAGCTGCTAGTCTCATGGTTGAATTAGCCCTATGTTGTATTTGCCTTGGCTTGCCCATAGGTGATCGACCTGTTTCGTATGTGTTTCTAGATACTATAATGAGCTGTAACATCTTTACAGAGTTCAGCATTGCAGGAATTTTTATTAACAAACCTTAGTTTTCTCTGGAGGCATTAAGGATGGCTTTTCTAATGTTTACTGGGCAGAAACAGGTAAGAATACCTTTATTCCAAGGCCTTGACCACAGAGCAGTGCCAATGGCAAGTGCAGGGAGAAATCATATGCAAGGATAAAGTAGTTTAAGTAATTTGAGATGTTACTTGTTACAGTGCTGCCAATTTATACTTTTGGGGTCACTGGATGCCATATCTCCTCTCCAGGTATCTGCTTAGTCTCCTAGGCAATGGATATCCTCCTTCTGGAGGAAAACCGTAGAGAACTTTACCTTAGTTTGTATGAGATCTGAATTTCTAGATGAGTATTTTTGCTTTTACCTTTGGCTGTTGGTTATTACCTTTGGTAATTATACAGAGAATTGCTGTGTGCAACAAACACTATTTGTGTTGTAGTTAGGAGTTTCTGACATTTTCTTATAACTTTGTAGTCTTAGTCCATGTGTCTGAATGTACCATAATGATTCTAGACTACTGTGTTTGTATGTGTTGGGGACAGATTGGAGGTCAGGGACATACTGATTGCTGAGAAGGTCATCATGCAGTCGTTGGTTTGCTTCTTATGCCAGTAGCTCTTGGAGGCTTGAAAATGAGTCTTTATACTACTATGACCTAAAAATGAGTTTAGTATAATGCCAGCATCAGTGGCATCTTTTGAAAATAGCCTTTAACCAAATCCAAGGCTCTGCAACAAACTTATTTTCTTTAAGGATAACAGCTATCCACGTTTTTTTCACATTTGTGAGACTAAGGAGTGCCATTAGCTTGTTTGCAACTGTTGATTCAACATCTAGTGAAGAAAAGAGCCCTGAAAGATTTTCAGATTTTTCAGTGGGACTTTTTTTGAACTGATCCTTGCTTGCAGGAAACGTGATCGCTCTAAGTTTAGTACAAGGAAACCATTTTTTCCTCTAATAACATAAAATGACAATATTGAGATAATGCTTTCTCTAAAAATAGATCCCTAAAAATAAACCCACAGCTTCCTTTTGGTGGTGATTACAAGCATTCAAACATAAACAAACCTCTGGTTTCAGTGCGGAACTTGACTTCCTTTTGTGTGTGTGAAATCTTCAATATTTGGGACCTTTGCTCTGCAGTCATATCTGGTTATTCTTGCGATGGGTGGCTTCTTGTCATCTCAAGTCTGAAAGCAGAAGACTGGGCAAAGCAAACTTGAAGCCAGTTTTGTTTCTCTTTTGATGGTAACACTTGAAAGTGTTCTTCCTCCTTTTTCCTTGCAAAACCTATTCTTTTGCACCTTTTGTTGTTAGAGGTTAGTCGATGTTTTGGAAATTAATTTCTGAATGTGTTTCAGGGTAGTCTGTCTCTTAATGGTTTGGGAGGGAAGCTTGGTGTTTTGGCTCAGCTGGTTAGTTTTCCATTTCAAAATAGTTCAGTTGATTCCAAAATGGTGTAATTGGTGACTTCAAGATTTTCTCTTGACTTCTGTTTTAGAGAAAAGCTATAGCTTCACTATTATAATTTTTTTCTTTTTCTGTGCTAAAATTCACAGAGTCTGTGGTCCTTGTTTTGGACTTGCTGCCTTCGGTTAATAATAGAGTAGGTTTTGAAGTATTGCAGCCAAGAGTGAGAACGGAAAACTAGGTATCGCCCACACATCTGGAATAGCTTTCAAGTAATGTCTTTTGAAGCCTCTAAATCAGGTTCTGATATTATTGAAGCTGAATTTGTGCAGCTCTTACATAAATACAGGAAGGCACTGCCATGGCTTACAGCTAGAAGCTCAGTGAGGTATTGCAGATGTTACCTTTTAAGGTGTGTTAAATCCAGGAGGATCCCAAAGTGTGTTCAGTAATCTCTGAGGGTAGAGGGGTGGGAGTGAGCCGGGGAATGTAACTTGGGTCTTAATGAAGCTCAAGGGAACTAAGTGTCTGGTGAGCAGATCCCATGAGAGTGGAGGGGGTTGCAGAGACTGGTATGTTTCACAGTACTTCAGTACAGGTAAGGTGATAACTGAGTCAGTCTTGAAACTGAATGGCTGTAACTCTGAGAGCCTTTCCAAGCAAAGTCTAGCAGGGAGGAAAAAAGAGGAATTCTTAACAGAAACTAATTTTAAGGATGTTTGGTCTCCTTAGGCTTCTTCTGTAGTCAGTGGAGAAGGAGGAAGGTCTCCAGAGAGAAGAGGGAATCAGAGCTGGAGACCAGTTTTAGGCCCCGGGCCACGAGAGCTATATTAATGATTGTTTGTATTATAAAACACTTGGGTCAGAAGGCCCTTCTGACTTACTGTGAAATAATGTCATGAAAAGAGTTCATCTTGCTGTAGAATTAATCCATGTGATGCAGCTGTGTTAGACCTAGGTCAGAAACTAAGGACCTAGCATAACCTCTTACTTAAAACAAATAAACAAAACCCCACAACCCTCTCCATGTGGGACTGGGGAGACTCAGACAAGTGAACATCTATTGCAAGTCTCACTGGCGAGAGTCTGAAATATGTAGTAAATGCTGACAGTCTTTGCTGCTCATTGCAAAGTCTGTTTGCTGGCGGTACAGCAGCTTCTCTTGGTAAAAAATTAAGTCTAACACAAGTTCTAAGAAGAAACAGGGGTATTTCTAAATTTTTGTGAGACTGTCACCTGTTTTGCAATATTTACAGATGAACTGTTTTCAGTCAAGCTGTTTTAAGGATATTAATATTCCTTGCTCCACCAAACGGAGGTTCACATGTCTGAATTATAAGTAGCTTAATGTTACAGCTAATTACTGTCCCTTAGCTGCAGGTTGCATCTTAAGCCTTGTCCTTGCAGGGATCTTATCAGTGTGAACATCGCATCATGATGGGATGTTACCACCAAGGTAACAGCGTTGATGTCACTCCCTGTGTAGTATTGGTACCAGTACCTGATCTCCAGAAGAAAAGCACATTTCTTCCTGGAGGAACAAAAATACTCATATTCGGGTAGTGACTTCAGATAGTACCAAACATTTCCAAATGACATGCGATGAATGTCACCTTTTTTCTTGGACAAGATCTCACTTCAAAGCCTGGGACACTGACTTTCACATCTATGAAATTATTCCTATCATGAAGGGTAAAGAAGCACGACTTCTGCTTTATTACCTCCACGTTTCCCCCTCACCACACACATTTGCTACTGCTGTTTTGGGCTACGTTCTTACAGCTTTGCACAAGGGCCAGAGGTAGAGGTGAGCTATTTTTGCATGCTCTGTAAGTCTTTGTTGAGAGCTAAGAAGAGGAGAGACAGGACAAGTCAAATAATCTTTGTGGCCCCAAGTCTTGCTGGCACAAGGTCTTGGTACCAGGCTCCTGCCCTTCATCTTTGTAGGCAATTACAGCTCTTACCTATGGCATTGGCAGTTGGATTTGTGAAACTGAGTGACGTGCTTTCAAGCCTCTGCTGAGTTTCTCTTTTCTTTGCAAGGCCCTTAGCTTGAGTTAGGGTGGATCTAACTTAATGTTTGAAAGAAAACAAAAGGAGAGGCCAAAAAAGCCATTACCTTTTCACCATTTGGACTGCACCCATTTTAAAAGCTGTCATTTAAAAAATGAAAATGTGTGGCTTTAAAGAAAAAGAAAACCTTTTTATTTCTTTTTTCCCCTCTTTCATGAAGATTTTTGGCATTTGCTTGTTTACCAGTCAGAGCATTTCCTCAGCTCTTGGCTGTGGCTGAGGACACCGATGTGTTTCCTGGCTGTGGAGCTCAGCTCTGCGGAGGGAGGCCCCTCTGCAAAGCAGGGCTTTGATGTTCGAATAGAAAGGAGGATTAGGATTTGAAGCGAGGTTAGTTCTGAGGTGAGAAGAACCTGTTTGCTCTAAGCAGTTAGTTTAGATATTTCAAGCTGGCTAGTTAAGCCTTATGCAGGCATTGGTGGGATGTGATGATTATCGAACTGTTTAAAAACAAATCTTAAAGGAGAAAAATTACACTGCCTTTGCATTAGCATGTCTACAGCAGGTGTAATTTAACATTGTCAGCTCAGTTCAAACAGACTGGAGATTTGGATGCCTATACAATGTGGGCTGTTTAGTTATTTTAATTGTCTTCTCTTGAAGCCCTAAATAGTAATTTCTTATCTGAATAGAGCTATAGGGAATGGGATGAGGGTAAACAGGAAAAAGACATAATTACGGTGGTTTAAATTCACACCACAGGTCACACCAAAAGATGTCCTTGTGTAAACAACGCTTGTGTTTGTCCATACAGCTGGGTTCAGCTGTGTTCATTGCTGACATCCATTGTCAGCAACAGATCATTTTTGTAGTATAGCCAAGGCTTTAAAACAAAGACGTAATCAGTCTTGTTGCATAGCTCAGTGACAGAAGTGGCATTATGCTGATGGACAAAGCAAAGTTGTTTTTAGCCCTGTGTAGCAAGAAGAGGCAAGAATATTGGTTGATACAAGTGTTTTTTCTCTGTTTTTATTGCCAGCTGATAATGATTTACAGTAAACCCATACCATACTTTCACTAGTCTTAAAATACTGCTTTCTTTTTAAAAATAATAAAAAATTAAAATTGAAACACTGTAGCGAAACCTTTTTTATTTAAGGTACTGCTCGCTGGCTTTTGTGAATTGCTGTTTATACTTGTAAGTACCAATGTGACACAAGTAATATATGTTTAAAAGCTAGTTTTCATATTTGGGAGACTCCTATTTCTTTGTCATGTGTGCAGTTTTTAGGTGGGGAGTAGCAGAAGTTGTACTGCCTGAGTGAGAGCTCTCTGAAAGCATTATTTGTGGTGGTATTCACAGAATAAAGCTACATTTTATTGCTGCTGGGGGAAAATTAAAAGCACAATGACAGCTTTTTGATGTTTGCAATGGGTAGGTCCAGGACTCTTTGTAGTACATGGTGCTATAGTTGTATACCACTTCTTTGAAGCTGCACTTCAGTATGCCGTACTCACATGGAGACTGGAAAAAAACCCCACAAAACTTAAAACGCTTTAGGCGAGGGCTGCATAACTGAGGTTGCAACAGGAACTGGAAAAAAAGTCTTCAGCTGGACTTTGCGGTTTGATGTACAAAGTTGAATTTGGCCTTGCCCCGTTACTGCTCCTCTGGTATTACAGTAGGAGACATTGCAATACAATGATTGACCACAAAGTGTTTAAAAATCATACCCAGGGAATGGAGAAAGCTGCATGTTTCATCTTGCTTCTTTATATTTGTGATGATTAAAAGTCCTAACTGAAAAGTGGACTTCAAAAGGGTACAAGATCTTGCTATGTGTTTGAGCTACCGTGCTGTCAGACTGTTGCATTTCTGGCAATGACAGGCATTGACTCTTCAGTGTATGCTGTAGCTACCATAACTGAGGGGGTGTCCTACACCATTTTTCAAGAAGGTCATTGCCCCAGTCGTGTCCCCCATGTTAGTAGTACTGGAAATAGGGATTTCACGTGAAAACAAGAGTGTATGCAGTTTAGGATATGATGGGAAGACATTGCAAAGGGTTTGGTCAAGGCAACAGCTTCTTCTGCCTGGGGAGTCATCAACTGTGCTGATTGTGTTTTTATTTTTATATATGTATGTAAAGCATGTAAAACTGTTACACTTCTAAATTTTCCAAAAGAAAACACCAAAGAAGCCATAATGAGCACTTGATGCAGGTTCCACATGAATCTAGAAAGCCTTTCCCTCTAGCATTGCTATCACGCTGATTCTCTTCACTCTTTTTGTTGGAGCATGGGTTTGTTGAACCCACCCTAGATAACTTGTTGGGGTATTTATTTACAGCAGAATGCCTTGGGTTTCATGCTTTTTGGGTGTGGGTTTTGTTTTTTTTTTTACTTCCAGTGGAAGCCCTACTTTCTGCAGATAATGTCCCTTCCTCTGAGTGCTTTTTATTTGACTGTGAGGGATATTCCAGTCAACATTTTCCTACCCTTGCAGTGATTCCTCACAGTGAGTCAAGAAAACCCAGTGCGTTATTAAAAACTGTATCATCTCTTAGAGAAATGCTTTGCTCTTAATAAACAATAGCAAACACACACGTGCAGTCTTACTGCATTTCAACCAATCAAAGACGATTGCAAGACTTAAATGTTACTTTAGTGTTCGATTTGGGAACAATATCATTTCAGAATTTCAGTATTCAACTTCAAAACAACTGATGAAAGTTTCTGGTGAACCAAAGAAAGTATTGTTGGGACATTGTTCTCCTCTGTCACTCTTCTTTGGTTTTCATCTTGTTCCTCTGTTCTGTAGGAATTTGTTACAGAACAGTATTGATCAATGAAAATAGAAAAGTCTTTATCCCTGCCTGTGAGAAAAACTGTTTGTTTATATGAGTATTCCTTGTAACAATTCAGAAGTTAATTCTTAGAGTATTGTTTTGCTAACAAAAAAGATTTTGATACAATTACAGTTGATTCCAGACTTAACACATTTTTAAATGTTGGTTTAACTTTTACGCTTACCTCTCTGGTAGAGGCATCATTCACTATATGTCAATTGCATGAAAATCTTAATTAAATTCTTCATATAACAAAGTGATCCCTTTAAAAAAAAAACACCACCCAAACAGCAAACAAAAAATAACCAGAACATACAACTTGTAAAAACAAAATTGCTTTTAACTAGATCTTTTTTTACAGGGCTTGATGATTTTAGGAAAGAATTTGCACCCTTTTTTGAGACGAGCAGAATTTGAATTTGTTTGTCTGCTTTATCATGTTTCACACTCAGAGTTACCAGTTCTGGTACTTCAGATATTTTTAGAGTAACGTGCCTTGCTAAGCACTGCTGGGTTGCTTATTGCTGTTCATATCACATTCCAAACAAGTAGTTGGAGCAACAGCGTATGTAAGCATTACACCTGGAATTACATGTCCTCCGTTTTAATTTAATAGGTGTCAGCACTTTTTCCATCTCTTCTGTTTTCAGTGTGATGAGAACTGTACTGTACTGGGCAGGTTCTGGCACCATAAACAGACTGAATACCTAGCTTTCAGAAATAACTGCTCAGAATAGCCTATGAATAATTTTTGTCTAATACTACGAGGGGAAGAAAAGTAGTAGCTGCAGTAACAAAAGGACAGAGCTAATTGAGTAACAAAAATTTGAGCATTTTAATGGCTGTGGGAGGACTGGATTATTAACGGTCACATTAGAGAAAAACACTGCACCGTCTGTTCCTCTTGAAGCTTATGGCTGTGTGTTTATAATAGAGACCACTTATCCTGAGGCCTGTGTGGCTTGCATTGGAGAGCAAAAAGAAAGAAAAAACTCCTTGGCCTTCCTTTCAGTGGCAAGCTACTTATACCAGCAAAACCTGATGTCTCAAGGATCAGGGTACTTTGTGGCAAGAGCTGTATGTCTGCCCAGAAGGTTGGGTGGTGTCTCCTTCACTGATGTTCAGAAGCTCTTGCAGGCTGTTACTGGGCATTGATTATGAGTTGTTGCGGTTTTTCTTCTCTTTGTCCCTTAGATGTGGTGTTTGCACTTCCAGAATCCTAGCATGTGAGGCCAGTAAAAGTGCCAATAACAAAATGAAATGATTGCTTTTCTTGCAGTGAGCAGCTGACAGAACACATAACCATTTGAGCAATATTTGTGCAGTCCCAGAAGTCTCAAAATGGTGAAATCGCTGGCTTCTCCTCCTTTGGTCTGAGCCATGCCTACTCCAAATACACCTCTCATCCTTCTAGTGTTTGACCCCTCCTTTTTGCCCACAACGCACACTGCCTTGTACTACTGTGTTATGGTGCTTTGTCACGTAGCTAGGTTCACGACTCTATGTTATGAAAAGATATTTTTAATAGCATTGGACAGAAAATACAGGAATTCTATACTGCAGTGTTGTTTTTGTGTTTTTGTTTCTAAATGAAGGCTAGTAAACAAGTAAAGCAGCAGGATGTAGTTCATGCAGCTGTGTATGCTAGAGTTCTGGTAAGGGGCAGAGTTGCTGGTACTTGAATTTGTTGCCTATAGGTCTCAGTGGAACAATGCTAGCTATACATAATGCTAGGTGGTATGATTTCTTTAGCCTCCATAGACTGTGTTTTACCTTCCCCTTTCTAGAAAACAGTGTTAAAGCCCTAAATCTCAGTTTTGTTCTTGTCACATTTTTATCACTCTTAGACAGTTTGCTAATTCATTGAGAAGAGATGGTTGCTTGGTGCTTTGCTGCTGCTGTTGTGATGTTTCTTCTCCAGTAAGATAAAAACAGGATAACTCTTCCTTCTGACATTTAATACCTGCTTTTGACCCTTGAAACCGAGACAGGGTGGTGACTCTTATCCCGTCACCTCCGCTCACTTGGGTATACTGACCAGTCGTGGCAGCAATATAGAAGACTTCTATGCTATGTTTTTGTTGCTGTTAGTTTCTAACTAAAGGACTAAACTAAAGTTTGTGTCAAATCTCTTCCCTTTTTTTTTCTGATCACAGTATCGCATAAGTTCATTGATGAAAATTAATCCCGTTCACTTACTAGTTTGACAAACCTTTGCACCCCCTGCTAGCCATCTGTGGACCTGGCTTTAGCACTGAGGCAAAGCAAGGATCATGCATTACTTGCAGCAATGATGTATACTATGTTAGATCAGCTATATATGCCAATACTGACTTCTGCTGTGCTTAAAAGCAGTTTTATCTTGTGCTAGTAGGGGTGAAGGAAGTGTTTTTGTTTTATTACAGTATTAACATATCGGTGTACCTCTTGACTTCCAGGTTGCATCACAGCGCATAAGCTCAGTGGATCTTTCATGCTGCAGCCTGGAGCACCTGCCTGCCAACCTGTTTTATAGCCAAGACCTCACTCATCTCAATTTAAAGCAGAACTTCCTGAGGCTAAACCCCAGCCCATCCACAAATAGAGCGCTTAGTGAATTACAAAGGTAAAGTGATATGTTTCTACTGGTCTTCCTCTGCCATTGAAGCCAAGTGACCACTGGTCTGCAGGTACTTCCCTAAAAAATTACTCCTCCTCTTGTGGAGGATTGGCCTGGCTGTAATTCTTCAGAAATTAGTTAACTCTGTGTGTTATAAACAGAGTAGCTTTCATGAGAAACTTAATGGTTTTCTTGTAAATAGAAGGCTAATTTCAACCCCAAATGCATTTTTCAGAATGTGTTGGTTTTGTCTTACCTACTGAGGCCAGACTGTAACTCTTCAGTCTTTGACTCATGTCAGTGAATACGAGTTAGTGAGCAGCTCATCGAAGGGATGCATTCTGGGTAGGAACAGTACTGTGACTTTAGTTAGTTTTTTGTTATTTCCCAAGCAATAGATTGATTTAATAAATTCAGCCTGATTCCTGTCCTCTTTCTACTCTAGTCAACCCCAGTTCTTCCTTCCTAGTAACTATGACCTTCCAGTTGTTCTTTCCCTTGCAGCTCATCCAAGAATGTAACAAAATGGGTAGACAGCAGCACAATCTGTCATCCGAATGATTTAATGTATGTGTCCTGTGGAATCAGCAGGCTTCAGAAAGATTAATGTTTCCATGCTGAATATAAAACTGGGATTTTTAATTTCAGTGGTAACTGAATCGTAGAGTACCTCAGGATTGTATTTGTGAATGGTTCTCTTCAAATTAAATGTTTTAAACCACATTTCTAAATCCCCTCTTCTTTGAAAAACAACAGAAAAATACAAGATGGATTACGCGGGCTGTTGTATTTTTATATAATTCCAATTTTGTTCTGGTAAAACAAAAAATTTGGCATAATGAAAGATGAATGAACCCAGCAGGTCTGCTTCACAAATAAAGCAGGCAGTGATTCCAAGAGCTTATGAACACAGTCTGGAGAAGAATACTGGATTAAATGTTCTGTGAATGTCGTATAGGTCTCTAGATAGCAAGTGGAATTTTAGCATAAGTTAGGTGATAAACATGGACAAATAATGAATGTCTTGATTTTAATGAATTATTACCATTCTTCCTTTTTAAATATCAAAAAGTATGCAGGAGATACTTGATTATATTTTGTCCACATACATACAGATAATTCTCTTTGAGATTAGAAAGCATTTATAAATAACGTGATGGGCAATGTTTATTGTCTGTTTAATGTTCTCTTGCTACTGCAGTTGTAGGAACAGTTGAAGAGTCTAGCTGAAAGTTGTTAGACTGTTAGAATTTTTCTTGCCAACGTGCAAACGTGAAAGAGTTCAGGTGACCAAATAGAACTCCCTTGTTTTCTGAGATTCTGCATCAGGAAAATCTGGAGTAGTGCAGAAGGGAAGTGCAAAACTGATTAAGCGTCTCGTTCTTCTGCGAGCTGGTCCTGTTCTGTCAGTGAATAATAGTCTGTTCTTGCCTCCATTGCTTTCAACTTGTCCAGAAGGCATGGGGAAGATCTGTGAACTTCTCCTGCCCCTTTGCACTCATCTTGCCAGTGCCGCTGCTGCTGTCCTCCAGCCTTATCTTCAGCCAGGACAGGTGGCATCACCTGTCACTGAGTAGCTGGAAGCTGCTGCGGCTGTTCCTATTGCTGTGCCAGTGGAAAGGGCTGCGTGAGGTGGTAGTTCCTGCTGAGGGCTAGGAAGAGCAGTGCCCCATCGGTTATCTTTTGCCTCCTAATAGCAGCAAAAGCTCAAGCCTGGCCCTGGAGCGCTTTCCCAAGCCATGCTCCTTCCTGCCCTAAGAAACACAGTGCTGGCTTCTCCTTAGGGTGGGAAAACTTGAGTTTTACTTGTGCTGACAAAAAGCTTTGAGCCAGCTCGACCTCTGCTGTAAGTCTGCTTTTCTGTAGTGAGTAAATACACAAATATCTAGAAAGAACAGAACACTGTATCTTGAAATTATTAGTGAATCCCAGTATGAAAGCATGTCCAAAGTAAGGGAAGCTCGGCTGTTCCTGGGAACATACGTTGTTAATTGTCTGACTTCTTTTTTTTTTTTTCCTTTCCTTTTTAATCTAATTTCATAAAACTGTTTTCAGATCTTTTGGGGGTTACACAAGGTAAAACTTGATTGGATAAACCAAAAGTCTTATTTTGTTCAACCGTGTTCTTTCAAACCACTGCAGAGCAAGTACAAAATCTCTGCTGTTCTGACTTGATACTGTTGGCCTTTATACCAAATTCTCATTTGCTAAATTGCAGCCACACATAGGGCACAGCACCAGTGAATCAAGCCCAGAAGTATTTACGGCTCCAAAATAACCATGTGCTTGGGTGTTGTGAACAAAATGCACTGGTGTTCCTGGTACAATTTTCAATTAAAATCTGGTTAGCAAGGCAATCTAGGAAAATTTGTCTTGCTGTAAGCAGCTCTTGGTGCTATCTGTTCCTTTTAAGAAATCACTTTAGATGGTAATTTAACAAATACTCATGAATGCTGAATTTCAAAACAAGAGGTATGTCAAAGACAGAAGAAAATACCAACTTTTTAGCTACCCATTGAGCAGACATACAAGCAGCTGCATCATAGTAATGAGATGCTGACATATGCACTGACTTGGCAGGTACAGTCAGGAATGGATTGGGAAAAAACCAAGAATTCCTACTTTTGTTTATGCAGGTACTTCTTTCAGTTGTTAAAAGAATGTAGTCTTCTGCAATTCTGAATAAAATATTTAGTCCTGTTCCATACATGGCATAAGTGAAAAATCTCCATCTCTGGAACTAAATTACTGGTAGTGTGTGAAGTTTTACAGAGGTGTAGAAGCACTTTTCCCGGTAGCCACACTTTCACTTGCTTTGCTATCCACGCAGACTTTTAAGTTCTGTTACTGCAGATACTCTGCACCTGTGAACTTCTGTAACTGAACTGCCTGAATGTTGAAAGGTATATACAGCTACCTGTAATTTTTTTCCTACTTACCAGGGAATGCATATTTCATACTATGTATAAAAGTAGGCAGTCTAAAAATTCTGTTGAAAAAAACACAGCAAATGTTGGTACTTGTTCTACCTCACAGTAGCTTTTTTAAAATTACAGGGAACGGTGTTTTTCTTCTGAGGGAGAGAGGAGATTCCTGAGTTGAAATGTTGTCCAGCGGTTGCAGTGTTAGAAGCAGCTGACATGTCTTGTGATAATATCCCCATTGAGTCAGAATTTGCCTTTAAGCCCTTGGTGTTTTAGCTCCTGTATACTGCAAATGGAGCAGCTGAAGACATTCTGTTGTCTTATCACAAATTTTATTGTTTACACTCGCGTAATGTTGGTTGGTCATTGTTTTTTTTAACCTTAAAGTTGAGGTTTATATGTACATAGTGTTCCCAAACTTCACTTTCCACTTATCTACAATGCAACTTAACAGCTCTTGTTCTGAAATGCAAACGAGTTCAGGCTTACTAGTTTCACAGAGTACTGTTGCTCTAGGATGAAGCAAATGAATAAACCATAGTCTTTATTTACTGTTGCTCTGCTTCACTGGGCTAAGCTCGCTTTATATTTATAGGCAATTGTTTCAGTCAGTGCTGTTGGAAAAAACTGTTGGTATCAAAAATAACTGTTTGCTTGCTAATATTGAAAAGTAAGTTGTCAGTATGTAGATTTTTAATATAAGCCTGTTACAAATTTTAAAAAAAAAAAAGGAGAAAGAAAGGGAGGATGTAATAAGCCACAAAGTTTGTTTTAACGATAAACAAAATGATGCTTGCCAATTTTATCTGAAGAACAAGTTGTTATTCTGATTGTGGTTGTTAATTATTAACAGTGATTATATGGATTTTTATTTTAAGACCAGTTGGTATCTTTTCTCTCCCAGAGCCTCTTTAGAAATTAACTGTCATCTCTGGCATCTCGGCTGAGACTCTTCTGGGATAGTGGCAGTAACTTGGAAGTTGCATCTGTAGAGTATGAGAAGGCTAGAGGACTCTCAGATATTGATGCAAGCGTTTCTGAAATCCCTTGCTACTTTCATCAGTAGGATAGCTGGTTTTATCTGAAGACGCAGAATCTGGGGAGTCCTGAAGCTAAGCCCTCCTTACAAATCCATTGTGCAGTAAGTAGGTAATTTGAAATGCAGTCATTGCTCAGAGGGCACTTGGATTCCCAGACAAGGAGGAATTAGCAGCCCAAGCAGACAAGCTTGCTAGAAGTCAGAGTGAGATGTAGTTTGGTCCTAGCTTGTCCTGGAGGTCCTGGAGATGGAGGAGCAGGGAAGAAAGTCTCCAGCCTGTCACTTGGTTGGTCTCAAAATGCATTGAAGTGCTCCTTGTGATTATTACTTTTAGTCTATGAAACAGAGCTTAGAGAAGAAAGTCAGATGGATTAATGAAGAGCCAAATATACATCTTCCCCCTTGCCAGGTCCCACAGGGCACTGCCAGTAGATGCGCTGGAAAAGATCTGAGCTTTGTTCTTTTTGGGGGTGGAGGGTTTTTTTGTTTGTTTTCAGGGTGTTCTTCTGGAAAGTTATTTAAGTGAATCCAGCTAATGCAGGGAGTGGGCTACCACAAGAAGTGGAGTGCTGATGCTGGGAGCTTTCTCTCGCGCTCTGATGGTCTCAGAGCCAGGGAACCTTACTTTTATACTCATTTCTCTTCTTTCACTCGAAGCCAAAGACTGAAGTGTAGCCATCTAAGCAGTAGGGCAAGGAGGAGAAGTTGGTGTGACATTGACAGCCAGAGGTTTACTAGTAATAAACTTCATCCAGTGTTTGCTGTATTGTGGTGCTATGTATTTTCTCAGCTCTGTAGCCTTGGAACACTTTTTTTGCTATTTGTAATACTAAAGATGACACTTGGAATATGTTGTTTATATCACTTCACTGCTTTTGTTTCATTCAGCTTATAAAGTCACTGAAGGAAGAGTTTGGTTTTGTTAGTGCATCTTTCCAAATCTTCACGGCTGGTTGTGTTCTACATAGCTCGTGTGTACCTTTCTGAACTCAAGAAAGTACCCTCATGTGAATACTTGGCAAAAATCAGTGACATTTGATTAAAGAAAAATAAATCACAAAAGTGACTAAGTGGAGAAGATTGCAAAATTGGTTTAATGCCTGAAACACATTGGATTTTTTGTATTGTTTAAATTGGAACAGTGAAATCCTGAATAGTGGTAGGAGAAAAATAGATAGCGCTAGGAAATATGCTATAAAATAGCATATTTAAAAATAGCGTAGTCTGAAACTAGAAAATGCAGTTATTAATTGGATTCAGTTTAGTGTAACTATTAGGCTAAGTACAGCAGTATCTCTTCCAAATAATGCTTCAAAAAGTAGTCCCCGTATTTATGGAATCCAGTTATTGTGTATCAGCCTATTCCAAATTACTTGTCTATTGCTTTCTGAGTAAGGATTTTCTTTTCATGTGTTTAAACACGTTTCAGTTTGGAAGCCCGTCCCTAGCTAATGCTTTTGTATTCCAAATATAAATTTCCAATATAGGAGAATATATTTTCACTTTTTCTAGGAATTTTTTTCTTTCTCTGAGGATAGTCTTTCCCCCCTAATGAAACAGCGTATGCTAGGAATGTGCAGAAATTGAGAACTGCAAAGTACAGCAATGTAGGTTCAGATTTTTTCTACTAACAAAACATAAATTTGGGGTTTATTTTGTCTTTATGGTCATCTTATCAACGATGTAATAGAATAAAAGCTTTATTATTGTCTTGAGTTTGGAGGTAGTCTGAATTTGACTTAATATGAGTGATTACTTGTATATTTTGAAAAATAACTGCCTAAATGTAAGGTTATTCCCTTTTGTGCATTGCGGTCTGTTTTCATCCTTTTTTTCTTTTTTAATACAATCTAGCAATTAATTCTGGCATATAGACTCAAGTCCGTATGCCAGAATTGTTATGCCTTTTATAGTTTTAAATGTGAGAAGAGGGGAGAAATACTAGGATGACTGTTCCTGGTGTGTTGGCATAAAGGGTAGTGAGAATGCCAAAACTGCTGCTGTCAGTCTGCTTTTTTCTTTCTTTTTTTACATTTTTTTCCCCATGTAGTTTAAGAAAGGAAGAAGGAAATAAAAATTCAGATAGAACTATGTTTTCATTTACTCATTCAGCTCATGGAGAAATTGATAATGGGTGAACTTGTTCAAGTTTCTTCTGACTTGACCAGAATCAATCTTTGCCCTCAAACTCTATTACCCGCTTCTCTGACATGATTTTTCTCCATCTGTTTTTGGGTGGTGTGATGTGAGCTACGTTGTATCTGGATAAGCAGGAGCCTGTCCAGAGAAAGGGAGTGGAAAACATCATCAGAGCTCCTCCAGCATCCTGTCTGTATTACCTATTGAAACCTTTTCTGTGCCCAAGCTGGGGAGGGGTACTCTTGACCTCAGTTAGGTAAAGCCTTCACCTGCAGCATCCAAGTGAATCTCACTAGCTGTTGCAGAAGCACTCTATCTCTATTCAGCTGTCTCAACAATTTTAGCAGGGCAAGAGGGCTGGAATAGTTCATTTTAATTGACTAACTAATTTAAAGCTTTTACAATGACACCTTTCTGGGACGGGAAATGCTATAACAGTGTTTCTGGCGCTAGGCTAGCTGTGCCCTTAGGCTATGAATGAGGAATCTGACGCAACTGCAAAAAACCAGTAAATTGGACCTTTTATTTCCAAGGAGGAAATTGGTGTGTCAGGTTTATATAGAAATTCTCTTCAAGATTAAGCAAGCAGCCAAAGTAGCACACATTCATGAAGGTGGCAAGTTGTAGTTCAGTTCCAACGCTTGCCACAGTGCTGCTAGGCAAGTGCCATCAATCTGCTTGGAAATGGTGCTGAAGTTGGGGGCATTGTGCTGCTCCTTGAAATGATGTTCAACTGCAACCATAGTCATGAGACAGCCCAAATACCAGAGATAGTACTGGGAAAGTGATTTTTTTCCTTAAACTGTGTCCCTTATTAAGCATGTCTTCTGTTTTTCTTGTAGTAAAATACTGCTCTTTAATTGGCTTTTAGTAAGAGTAGGGCAAGACTGGTTTTGTCAGACAAGTCTGTTACAGCTGCATTTCAATGACAGTGTATGGCCATTTCAAATACAGTATTCCTTCCCCTCCAAAAATAGTGGAACTCAAATGCTGTACTGTGTAACGGAAATTCCTCTGCTGTGCACATCGGGTAGACTTGAATTTGAAATCAGCATGTCGGCTCATTGCTTTGCTGTGATACAAACTGCTCTTGTTAGTCCCTCTCCTCATTTTGCATATGTCAAACTAAAACCACTCCTGAAGTGGCAGCTTCAGGATTAAGTAAGTGGGCATTTTTGGGCTCAATTATGGCAATTAGTGTTCAGTCATATTGCACGTTTAAACCCAAGGGTTGACATGTCAACATTTTGCTCTAGCTTTAAAGTAAAATTATTTTTGGTCAGAGAAGTGAGTGTTTGTATATTCGTCATTACAATAGAAAGCTTAGTAAGCTAACTGAACATAGCGTGTTGAGAGACGCTGTTCTTCAGGTTGACTTTTTTAACAGATGACGAAGTCTAGAACCAGGGAAGGAGGGAGAAACGGAAGGAAAGCATATGTGTGGACTTGATTTGAGGTTATTACACTGTCATGCCTCAAACGAGCAGTGTTGTGCCTTTTCTTTCTAGCAATGTCATGGGGACAGTATTGATGCGTGCTCCTGCTTCTGGTAGGAGTAAAGATTTGGGTGTGAAAAAACAGCAAAGATGTTGCTCTGTGAAATCTATTTAAAGACCAACATTGCAAACTCAGCAGCAACAGAAAAGTTGCGTCTGCAAAATACTTCTCTCCTGCCTTACTTCTATTGACGCTACAAGTGATACTGGTGCTACTGACTGTAAATCTCTCTAGATATAAGAAGTGCTATAAAAAGTTCAACATTTTAAATGTGCAGCATGGCAGTACTCCATAATGGAAGTGCACCAACCCATTTGCGATGTGGATAGTGGGAAGTGAGTGGCCAAAGATGAGAAGTAGACTCAGATCTTAACTTTGAGTAAATGCCTGATAGTTTGGCTTAGTAATGTTCTGTACTTGGCAGTGCTCCATGAGAAGAAGTGCAACTTTAGCATTTTGTAAATTAACATGTTTACAAAGGAGGAATAAAATACCTCATTCCTGCCAGTTGTCTTACATTAATTTCTTAACTTTAACTAAGCTTATGGTGTGTGTCTTTCAGCTTTTCTTTAAATATGATTTAACAATAAACTCTCCTTTGTGGATTATTTGACAAACGCTTCTATGTGCATTTTCAGCTTCTGTATGAGTATATCCAATACTGAATGTACTACTCATCCTCCCTGACATACTATATAGACCTGTTAATCAGTTCAGTTCATGCCTTTAGTAATTAGATTACTCACAGAAGACCCTTAATAAACACATATTAAAACATATGTTAGGGTAGTAGATATGTAATCCACATACATTTGAGGGGGGGTGGTGTTGGATGTTGTACTTGGGGTCTTTTAGTAGATTGTAGTTTTCAGTTGTTTAGTGGGCAAAAGCCCTGAGACTGTTCTTCTGAGACTCCAGAGTGGCAGAGGTAAAGGCTGTAGCCTTGGTGTTCATGATTAAATGAGCTAATTCTTTTTTCATGGTTGACTTGAAAATTGGAATGGTTGCATTTGGATGTTTGTTCAGCAGCTTAGTTATTTTGACTTAATCTTCCTGTCGTCTCTACTGTTTTTGCACTTACCTAAATACTGGGGGAAAAAAAAGTAATTTCTAAAGGCCCTGGAGTCTGCTACTTAGAGCACTCTTGTTTGTATTTGCAGTTGACTTTGAGGAAGATGTGGGACAGCTGTTCCACCACAGAATCACTCCAAATTTCAAGGCAGTATATCTGTGGCCTAAATCTACAATTATCTTCAAGATAAATGCAGGATTGTGCATTTCGGTTCTAGGGTCAAGATTTTTTACACCTTTCTCTCAAAATAGAGGAATATGAAGGTATAGTGTTTAAAATGTGCATTTTTTTTTTCTGGCTATCAGCCCTTATTAACATCAGTTAGTTTACCCTAGCCACCTTTTTATTTTACAGTTCTCCCTCTAGAGATGCATTAGTCATTGTTTCTGCACACTAGCATTTTTTTCCCTGCAGCAGTAATTTGATTGCAAGATTTCATTTAGTCTCCATCTAACTGTGTTCCAAATTACTTCTGCCTCCAGCATGGCACAGGGTGTTCAGAATCTGTGATAAGTCTGGCCACGATTTTTCCATACTTTTTTTTCTTCTGCCATCTTTGCACCAAAATACCAATAGAGAGCACAGCATTCCCTTGCTTGCTGCAAGCCTATGTAAACTTCAAGCGTGTTTACAGCCTGTCTTTTGGGGTAAAATCCACACTTCACTTACAACCCCCATTGAAATACAACATGAAGGCACTACTCTACGTTTTCATGTTGAGTTTTATTCAGTGACATGAGTTTGATTTAGGCAATACTAAAAGTGTGTGCCAGTTGATTGCAGTAGCTGGTAAGCATTTTTCGAGTCTCTTTTGTGTTAAAATTCTTTAACCTCTTAGTACTTGGATGTGTTTTCTGGATGTCTTTTCTGCTCAGGGGAGCACAGAGTGCTTTGAGGTAAGAATGGGCTGGGCTGATGCGGAGGCTGTGGATGCACTGGTGTATGCTGTCCGAGATTACTTGCGTGTGGAATAGAAGTGTTCATAGGTGCAGTTTTGCTTCCATCGCTGTGTTATATAAAAGCCTGTTCGCACAAATAAAGGACTTGATCCTTAATGAAGGGAAAATTAAGTCCAAATGAAATGTCCTGGTGTAAACCATGCCAGAAAAGAAACTTCCTCCCATCTATTGGAATCTGACACAGATCTTTTCATTCATCCTTTTACTTGCCTTTAGGCACACCTCCCAGTGGTTGTTAGGCAACCATAATAATGTTGCTGAACATGCAGGCTGGCTAATTGGATTGTCCCCTTCTTCTGTTTTTTTGTTCAAACAGTCTTGGTCATCTTTTTTAAGTCAAGCACATGCAAGTTACTTCATTGGCTGATGTGAGAGTTCTGTGACATGGCAAGGACAAAATTTTGAAACATAGACGAGTTTTGACATCACTTAAGAGCACAAGAATTTGCCGCTGTCACTACAGAAGTCTTGCTAAATTCTCCTTTAATTCAGCACATTACCCCATTGTATTCAGCCAGCCTATTCTGATGAGAATTTTTGGTTGAAAGGTGATATCTACTCACATGAACTGAGCTGCACCACAAAAATGTAATGTTCAAATAGGCTGAGCATTCCCTGCACCCTGTAACCTGTGTCACTAGGGTAGTCATACTAGCAAGAAATGTGTTCAGAAAAATAACAGTGCTTTTTCTGAAAAGGGATGAGATGCCACAGAGGAAATGACAAATATCGTGAAGTTGACAAAGGTTTTGGGTTTTGTTACTCTCAAAGGAAAATATATTTAGGGAGTTCTTCAGGGGGGCCTGTTTCTCTTTGCCAGCTTAACATGAGTGAACTCTTGCAAGTCTTGAGTGTCTAGTAGTTTCTCCTGTTGTTCTGAGTACATAAACTAAAAAAGCATGCAATTTGTATTTACACAAGCCAAACTTACCTTGTGTTAATTATTGCAAGGTGTGGTTTGTGCTCCACTTACCTGTCTTCTTTATTTTTATTTTTATTTTTTCTTATCTCATTGTAGATTCACCAAGTTGAAGAGCCTTAACCTTTCCAATAATAATTTAGGAGACTTCCCACTGGCAGTCTGCAGTATCCCAACCCTGACTGAACTCAACGTGTCGTGCAACGCCCTCAGAAGTGTTCCAGCAGCTGTAGGCGAGATGCACAAGCAAGTACTTTCTTAAAACTTAGTGTACACAGCCTGATAATAAAGGCAACAAGCAATTTCATGACTCTGTACATAATCTCGCTATGAGAAACAGTTTAAATTTACTGGGTTTTGTCAGAGCAGACTGGCTTGTAGATCTGTATGGAAGCAGATGTGAGCTGCGGATGGAGGGGAAGCACACTCTGTGTCTCAAAGCTGTTCCAGTCCGCAGCAGTTGACACAAGGGTCACCTTCATGGTTAAGAAAATTTTAAAACCTCCTTGCTTACGTGCTTCAGTCATCACACAAGTCGCAGTTCTGGAGATGTCTGAAGATACAATACAACTGTCTTAACACAGCCCACATTTCATAGTTGTCAAGGCTTTTAATTATTTGGTCGATAACTTCTGTAGCAGATGTTGAGGCATTATTCCTTAACATTTTTTTTTCTTCTGCCCTTTTGTTTATTTTATGTCACTGTAACTGCAGCAGATTTGTATATTTATAGGAAGGAAATGTGATTTAACAGGTCACTCACTTTCTTCACTCTCCCTTCCCCTCCCCCACTTTTAATAGCTTGCAGACATTTTTGCTGGATGGCAACTTTCTCCAGTCCCTTCCTGATGAATTGGAGCATATGCACCAGCTCAGCTATGTGAGTCTGTCCTTCAATGAGTTCACCAACATTCCAGGGGTGCTGGAGAAGCTGACTGCCATGGACAAGCTCTGTATGTCAGGAAACTGCATGGATACCCTGAACCTACAGGCGTTAAAAAGGATGCCTCATATTAAACATGTGGATCTAAGGTAGGTATTTGGAAAAGGGGAAGAATATGTGGGTCTAAATTATTGGTGTTGAAACGATTTCTCCTTAGCTGTAAGAATAGCCCCCAGGTATGAATGTCTTGTGTTAGTCCACTGAACCGTGCTTCTGGCAGAATTACGAAACTCACAGCTCTTGCCGTGACTTAATGCTCTTCTTTGAGGAAGAGGCAGCATTTAGGGGGATCAAGAGATAGGAAAAAGAGTTTGGGGGAAATTAATATTTACACTGCAAGATCAAACAAAACAGAGCCTGGAACACTGGTGATTGCTGCAGTTCTTGTTGCTGCAGTGTTAATACAACAGAAATTAGAGTCCCTGACCCCAAAAGCTTCTCTCTGAAATGTTACAGATGTGCCAGATGAAGAGCAATGAAGGTGAAAGGACAAAAATAAATATTGTAAAACTTCTGAGTATGTTAAAAAGCCTGGTCCACCATGAGTAACATTAATTTTTTGATGCCTTTTTTTTTTGAAATCCTTATTACAAATGGCTCTGATCTAAGATGGTTCTTTATTCTTACAGTCTTTGGGGAAGTCAGCATCTGCAATCAGCTGGGCAAGGCTCAGTTCAGAGCCTGGATCACGACACCCAAATAACGATGAATTTTGGAACCATTTAGTTAAGCTATTCAACCAAAACGTAGTGTGACATACTGCTATGTAGCTGTCAGACTTTGCAGTCAAGGAAGGGTCAGTGTAAGTTAAGAAAACAGCTAAAATAGATGGATGAATTTTGAAGAGTTTATGGTGGGGTTACAATATGTCTGCGTGTTCGTATGCATGTTAACAGCAAATAAATAAATTGGCCTCAGAATAGGGATGCTGTGGCTGAGGTGGCCATGAGGTCCAGCAGTGCAGTTCCAGCCTTCACATTGTCTGCTGCATCCCTTCTGCAGCGAGCAGTGAACAGTTTTCTCTGTAACACTACCTAGAATAGTAAATGTCAAACATGTTTGTAAACTGTATTTGCTGAACAGTGAAGTGCTTTGCTTCAGTGAAATCGGAATGAAGCACTGCTTGTAAATTGAAAACAGAAGAAGTAGGCTGTGGTGTTGGAGGGGACATACTACCCATTTTCTTTTAACTGGAAAATGTAGTTATTCTGAAAACACGACTGTTACACAGAGAGCAACTCTTGAAAGCAAGAGAAACAGCAGAACAGTAGGTATTTACCCCTATCCTCACTAAAGAGGCTTAATGGCCTAGCAGAAGTTACTATGCTGTTTTCAGTGTTCTGTTCGGAGCTGGGAATTTGAAACTGAACTCTTTGGAGTGCTCTGCAGTCTCAGACATTGCTGGGTTACAGGTAGTCTCATCCAGTTGTAACTTCGGGGAAGTTGCCGAGTGTTAGCAGTGTCAATGCACTGCAGCGAAGATGTGATAAAACCTGTTCACTTTATCTGACAGGCCCACTTGTCTTGAGTTTTTGCTTTGTTTTCTTTCGACACTCATTTTCAGGTCTCTGCATTTGCTTGCTGTGGAACATGGTGGCGCGAGATGTGAATATGTGGTAATTCATAAATCTCAATTTGGCCTTTCAGTAAGGCAAAGGACTCCAATATCTGCAAGTTACTCATATCTGTCAGGCTTTTCCAGCAGATGTTCCTGATAGGTCATCAGGAACTGTAGAGGTTTTGTTCTTTTCCAGACTGTTGGGCACAAACAGCAGGCAGATCATCTTTTATTTTTATAGACACAATAACAGCAGTACTTACCTTCTTGCAGAGCTTTTTATAGTAGTTTCCACAGTAGTTTGGAAAGATCTTGGTGTCATCATTCCTTTGTCACGATGGATAAAACAACAGAGCACATCCATCCTGCTTCTGAAATACCATAACAAAGGGGAAAATATTTAAAATCAACCTTGATCAGAACCTGGGGGCATGCTAGTTTAATCCCATGCAACTGATTGTAGAGTGAGCGTTGGTTTGTCAGCTGGAATCTGCCATGCAACTACACCTAATCTCCTTTTTTATCTGCAAGATTGAATTCAATTAGGAGATTGGAGGCCGATGAAATAGACTTTCTACATCATGTGACCCAACTGGATCTCAGAGACAACAAACTTGGGGAGCTGGATGCAACGATTTTTAACAATGTTGAAGTGTTACACTGTGAACGGAATCAACTGGTAACCCTCAAAATCAGTGGATATTTTCTCAAAGCGCTGTATGCTTACTCGAATGGTAAGTGCCTTTTCAGGGCAGCTGTGGTGTTGTCATCTGAATTCTGGTTTCATACCTGGTTCTCGGTGGGATGCTTGTGGAGTGTGGTCAACATGACCCTTGGATAAAAAGGGTTTCATATGTGCTGTGTCATGCTACTGGTGGTTCTGACCTTCAGAAGTGACTCAGACAACACTGGAATGCTGATTTGGAGGTCTCAAAACTCTGAAACTCTTAGAGATTTGGGTTGAAATTCCTCTCTATGTCAGTGAGGATGGGGGGTGTGGGGGGGTGGTCTTGAAGTTGTCAGTTCTTTGGGTTGTATTAATGTGTTGCTTAACTAAGACAAATAAGGAATTTATTGCTTCTCCTCAGAGTTGAGAAAGTTTGAACAAGTGGCTGTTTGCGAGACAAAAGAAAATAATACATGTTTTTGCTACTACCTCTGGCTGCTTACCCTGGCCGGAAAGCTATGAAAGCTATAATGAGTAACTTCATTTGTATTCAATAAAAAAATAATGCAGCCTTTTCCAGTTGAATAACTCCCGTGTTCCACAAATAGGATTTGTTTGATCTGTCTCTGTAAGCCGCGATGACTTCAAATGTTCAGTTTTCACCACCATTTTTATTGTTTGGAGTAGTTTGGTATGCAATAAACAAAATGCAAGCTCAGAGAGCTGTGAATTTGATGAACAGTCTGAACGGCCTTTAAAAGGCTGTCATCTTAGTGATATCCAAGCCTGTGCCTTCATTAAGTATTCATGCCAGGATCTTTGTAGCTGAGAAAAGTTAACATAATCTGAGCATGTGCTGTGCAATGTGAGCTGAGAACCCAAGTCAACCCGTATCTTGCAATCAACTGCCTATTTGTCTTGCTGTTTCTCCTGGCTATCCTCTTTTTGCACCCTCAGCCACCTTGTTCTAGTCTCATCTTCCAAAGGAACCATGATGCTTGTTACACTTTCACTTTAGTGGATTTTCTGTAGGCTTAAATGGTTTTGTTTCTGCTGATTTTGTTTCAACTTTAATGCTAAGCCTTAGCTACCTAAAAAACTTAGGATATGAAATATTATTGAAGCAATCAAAATATAACATTACTAGCCGTAGTTGAGACACTATGACAGGTCCGTAAGGCTGTCTGGCAACCAGGAACTCCACAGGGATTCAAAGGCTTGTGTATTGTGTTGAAAAATACTCTAGATCTTGCCATGACCTGGAGGACTCCGGGGTATTCTGTAGCTTGCTGTTCCAGAGTGGGGAGTCTCCCTTCCCGTGCCTGTACCATTAGTGACCAGTGAAAAAAAGTAGAACAGATTTGTGACTGACTATTCTGGACAAAGGGTGGCGGAGGTGAAGTTACAGTTCTGAGACAAATATGAAAAAAAGAGAATTCTTCATGAAACTTTTACAGTCCTCCAGTTTCTCCTTTCTGATCAGTTATGCAGTGTCTGTCATAGCAAGTACAACATAATATAGCAAACGTACTCAGATGTAATAAAGAAACAAAACTCAGCTCACAAAGGTCCAGATCCTCAGTTTTTTAGGTTACTGACTTGTTCTGAATTCTGTGGGTTTTAGCTCTAACTCTTAGGGAACAGCCATTTAGGTGTAAATCTTTATCACCACTTTTGGTTTGGGTTTTTTTTCCCCCCTTAGAACTTGTTCACCTTGATGTGTATCCAGTTCCTAATTGCCTGACTTACATGGATATTTCTAGGTAAGAATATGTTTTTTCTTGGATCTGTAAAATACATATCAGTGAGGCTTATGGAAAAATGATGTTCACTGGTATTTTACTGGGAGGGAGTGGGGACAGGTATTGGACCTCGAGGTATGAGAAAACTAATTTTCAGAGTTAGAGGACGGGCTTTTTTCTACTGTCTGGTTCTTCCCTGTTTCCTTCTTATATATTTACTTTTTAATTTTTTTTAGTACTAAAAGCAAAATACTCCTTTATGTCCCTGACGTATAGATTTCTTATCTTACAGAGGAACAGTTATTCAATATATATATTGGATATAACACGGTGATTCAAATGTGCACCAATACAAGATACGTACACAAGTTCCTTTATGGATACGTCTGTGTCACAAGCCCAGCGTAGGTGACAGTTTGATAGTTTACTCATCAGTTCAGCAGCTCCAGAAGCTCGTGGTTGTTCTCCACAGCCCTGGCTTCTGCAGGGTTGTCTGCAGTTGCCATTTGGATGCATGTGTAAATCTCACCTTAACGAGGGAGGTGGGATAAGGAAAGAAATTGAAAAGGGTGTGGTTTAGTTTGGTTTGCAATTTAAGGACTGAATCAGGAAAACACTTTATACATGTGCTTAACGCCTGTGAATTGTCCATCTGCGTGTTGAAGTGATGATCTCATTCATTAAAAAGCCTGCTTAAAGCACTGGTAAGCTGTTGAGGGTGATCATAACAATTACTGAGTTAACCTGGGCAAGTGGCCATCAATGTCAAAGTTTCATCAACCGTGACTTATTCCTGTTGTGCACCTAAAAGTAACACACAGGTGTGACTAAAAAATTGTGATTTGTTGAAAAGGATTCTTTGTAAAGCTGTGTTCTCCATTTAGCTGTTAGTGAAATTGGTGCAGAATACATGATTTTGATCACAAACCCCTTTTTGTGCCTCAGTTCAGTGATGGCATTGTAACTAAATGCTAAATGGGTAGGGTGTCTTAAGCTTCTTGGCTTACTTGGAATTTGGAAAATCCATCTGAGATTGAAAAGGAAGCTATCTGAGGGGTTGGGTTGCTATCGCATATTTTGGTTAAAGGCTATTGTATGAATAAACTATAGGATTCAAGTGCATAAATATTGATTTATGTTCATGCTGTGTAAGGGTCCTATTCCTGAACTTCAAGTCTGCCCAGTTTTGCCACTGTGTATGCTAACTGAAGTAGTGGTTATATGAATGCATATGCACACAATCTCCTCTGTGCATTTTGTGCTGCTAATTTTTATCTTTAAGGCAGGATACGTAGGTACCCCACTGTGCCTAGCTGCATGTTTTCAGTGCAATATTTGCAAAAATTTGCCTCTAAGAACTTAATTATTATAAGGGTCAGTTTCTGTGAAGACAAATACAAGAAAAGCAAAATGCTTGTCTTTGAAGATATGCAAAAAAATACTTTTGTTTTATTCAGTGAGATAGCTGAAGAGTGGTATAGTGGGCTTCAGGATTGAATTTGTGGGGCACTGAAGAGGTGTGTTTCAACTGTGTAGGGTGTGAATATCTTCTGGGGAGTATCTCACAAATATTCTTCTCCATGGAGAGACTTCTTCATCCTTGATACTTATAATACTTCTTCGGAGATAATTGGGAAGCAGCTTTTTCCATTTTCTTAGTGGCTGCACATCTAGGGAGCTGTGAATGCTGTTAGCTTTCATGCCCCTTCACTCAGGACCTTACTGCAGTGGTACTGCCCGAGGAGGAGGAGGGGTGATACAGTCGCATAGGAAACATATTATGTAGCACATTTATTTCCTGCAGGTTTCTGTATCTCTCTTGAGGCTGTATTCTTAATAGCCTTTACATCTCGATTATCATTTAGTTATACCTCTTTGTCTTCTTTATTCATAGAAATCACCTGGAAAACCTGCCTGAGTGGGTATGTGACAGCAGGAAACTGGAAGTGTTGGATGTAGGCCACAATCAGATATGTGAGCTGCCTGCCCGGTGAGTCTTGCAGACCAGTTGCACAATGTGGAACAGGATAAGCAATTCAGAAATAATTGCTGATTCAGTGTTTAGCTTGTTCCAGTGACTGTCAGGCCCGTTTTATCTTTTGTTTGATTTTATTTATACCTTGTGGGGTGTCTTCATGCCTCAAGCTTCCACCCAGCCTTTCTTCTTTTACTTTCATGCAGAGAAAGCAGTGCCTTTGAACTCCAGGTGGAAGTTTTGAAGCTGTTCATGTGGCTGTTCAGGCAGGAAAGCCCTTCATTTTTAATACTGAATATTAAATATTTAGAGCCATAACTTTGCATGACAGTTTAGAGATCCAGAACTTGTAATTTAGTTTCAGTGGTACCTAGAGACTCCAGTTCACAGCCCTGTTTGAGTGAAAAAGGGTTGAGAGGAGAGGGTAAAACCTCATCAAGCAAGCAAACTCCTGCAAGTAGAGCAATCACCTTCACTACAAAGATGATCTTTTTTCCAGAAATCTAAACTTAAAATTGATAAATACAATGATAGGAAAGCAAGTGAACAGGAAGGAAAATGGGAGCTGAGTTTATATAATGAATGGCTCTTACCAGGTGTTTTTTCTGGAGAGACCTGTTCCACATGAGTATGCTGGTCGGGTGCTGGTATTGAGAATTTCTAAGTCCCTGGCTTCACTGGAAGAGAGCTGTCATTCTTGGCTGCTCTGTACCCTTCAAAAGAGGTCTTGTGAAGGAGCAAAAACGTACTAGACACAAAGGGTGAAATTGCGTGGGGATTTGCAGAGCTATTGAAGATTGTAGACAGCTAGTATATGATGAACTATTAAATATTTTCCTTACAGAGCTGTACAGCACAAAAGAGCATCAAAAACAAAAAAGGATAGTTTTGTCTGGGTCAGATGAATGTGCCATATGGTGTAAACTGGCAGTTTTGGTGTCAGAAGTCGGAAGAGAATAGATTTCAGAAATGTGGGCAGAAAAGGATGTGAGGAGATTTATTGAGCAAACTAACGGGCTAATATGCAGACTATTAATCCCACTGTTTTTTCACACAAAGTGAAACTGCACCTACTCAGGTGGTGGTGGGAGCAAAAGTTCATTTGCCTTTCATTTGCACTTCATAACAGCAAGGACTATCAAGGCATACCAGATATCTTTGGGAGATTAATGATTAGCTGACATTAGGTACAGTCAACATCCCACTTGTCTCTCCTGCCATCTTATCATTAACCCCAGGAAATAGCTTATCTATGAAAGCTCTTCTTTGTAGTATGTGTCTAGATAGCTTAGCTCCTAATAAGTCATCTCAATTTAAGGCCCAGTTCAAAACACGGGCTTTGAAGGTCTGTTAAACTTTAAGGAAATTTGGGTCTGGATTCAAATGCAAATGGCTCAAGCGTATAGACTTACTGTTAAGTATCAGGCAAATACTTAGTGCCCAGTAAGTGTGTTCATGTACACTGCTGTGTGCTTATCCTTCTACATAGACTAGCACTCTGAAAACCTGTGAAGTAAGTGAGCAGGACTCTCCTAGGAGGATGCTTGCAACTCTAACCACAAATATTCAAGCCTTGTCTGACCAGCAGTTTCCTGGAAGGCTGAAGGTTTCATCTAATCTAAACAAACTGCAGTTGATGTTATGTGTATTTGCCTCTTGAAATGGAAAAACAATCCTTGAAGACAAAAAGTTGAAGCATTTGAGATAGAGGGCTGTGTACTAATGTTTGTCTCAATTAAAGAGAACAGGAACAATGCATACTGGGCTGTAATGCAGCCATTTCTGCTGTAAAAGTACTGAAAAATAACAAAAAAGGTACTTAGTCTTAGCTATGCAGGAAAAATTCATTGTCATAAAACTGATGTTGCCAAAGATTTCCCAAAGAAAATGGAAATGCTTCAATTAAGAGTTGCCAAAACGACCTTGCTGCCACCGGTGAACAGATGTCTGTATGCATTTTTGAACATTTTTGTCTGTGTTTTAAAAAGATCTATTTGTATTCAACATTTTGTTCTCTTGAACAGTTGCTTTATAAAGGAATTGGTTGAATGCATTCACCAAACCTTGTTTTCTCAGAAGATGCTGATGCTGAGCAATGTGCTTGTCCTTAGAACTTTTTGATCCCATCAAAACTTCCAGTGGGAGTTGGGCAAGTGGGAAAGCTGCCCATAGTGAAGAGCAGTCCCAGCATCCTGGTTCCCCCACCAAGTTTGAGAACTAGGTTTCCAGGCTCACCAGGAGCTTGCTTAGTTAAATGCTGGTGGTTCAGTCTCTCTTCAGGCAGCCCAGTTCCTTTGGTGCTTGTGTAACTTGGAAAATAAGAGAAAACAAACAAACAAAAAATACCCCGAAGACTTACTCAGTTCTTCTCAATTATTTATAAAATATATTTTCATGGAAAAGCTAATTCCTAAGGGTTTTGCTATGATTTGAACTTTTTTTATTTGAAAATGGCACTCCCTCCACCCATCAGAAAAAAATTCAAAATCAAAAAAGTGATAAATCTTTTTGGAGACCTTGTCAACCAGTTCTGCTTTTCCCTGTAATGTTTGGGGTTGATGATACTGGCCAGTATTGAATAGGAAATAAAATAGAATAGAAAGGCAAATGATTTCCAACTAAAAGTGGAGTGAAACAAAAAACGTTTAAATGACAAAAACATAATAGATACACTTATCACTGTTATGGCAAGTCTTTTCACCCTGCGTTCAGCCTTCTGGTATGACACGGCTGGCTGTTGACGTGTATCCATCCATGGTCATAACACAGACAATCCAGCCAACTGAGATAACTGTTAACGCTGGCACACAGATACGGAGTATGACTGTATCTGTCAAGGGGAAAATACTCAGCGTACTTCATTGATTATTTTGGCACAATGATCCGATGACCTGATGTATTGTAGAGAAGGGGCAGGGAGGCTCTTTATGTGTATTTGGGTCATGGTAACAGAGGGAAGAAGCTTTTTGCTTTAATGCTGAGTAATTTGAGAGACTTTGATTGAGGCTGGTCAGTATGATGCACAGGCTCGCCATATTAAACAGTACGGCAGCAGGAATGTAAGACAGGTGGCACATGAATAATAATCTTTTTTTCTTAAGTTGCTGAAAATGGTTCCCATTCAAAATTGAGAGTTGCTCCGTTTTTGAGGTCTTCAGGCGCAGATTTTAAACTCCTTATTGCATTTTTTATACTGCAAATTTTAGCTTTGCTATTTGCTCAAAACAGCTGTTTGTTCTTGTCTTCACGTTGCCTTCTTCACCCCTCCCCTTCTCCCCCAGCCCCCCAAAAAATGGAGCAGGGGAATGGGACTCCAGGTCATCTATCGCTTGTAAAAGCTCAAGAAAGTAAAGCCGATTAGATAAATTTCATTCTCTGTAGAACTGGAAAGGAGGCTTTATGTTAGTCTGGTATTAACAGAAAAGGAAAATGGGGGGGGTGGGGAACTGCATTGGATTATGAGTCAGCACATGATGAATAGAGCACTATGAAGCTTGTGAGGTGACTGGTGATTTCACCTACACTTCTGAAGTTGTTCCATTAGGTAGGGGGATCCCACATGTGCAGTTTTCTGCAGCCATTGTTAGCAATTACCTCCTTCGCTGTCGTGCTTCTATATTCATGTTTAATACAGTGCAATAAGATAACCCTTTCTCACTACTTTGACTCCTGAATCATCCTTAAACCTCCTTCCCTGTCTCTGAACAACCTTTTCAAGAAGTTGGTGGAGAGTAGGAAGACATTCTTGGATCTGTGCGTAATTAATACCATGTCTGCCGATCAGTTGGCTGAATCATGTTGTTTGTAATGAACTGTGATAGTGCACCTAAATTCCCAAAGCATCTCCTCCGTTTAGATTTTTCTAATTTTTGGTGTTTTTTATTCCTCTAAGGTTGTTTTACAATAGTAGCTTGCGTAAGCTGCTGGCAGGACATAACATGTTAGGAAGGCTACCAGATCGGCTCGAGCGAATGCAAGTAGAGGTCCTGGACGTGCAACACAACCAGCTCCTTGAACTGCCATCTAACCTGCTTTTGAAAGCAGACAGGTAAATATAAAGACATTTGATATTGACTTGTGTGTGAGGAACCTTGCTTTGTGAGTTACTTCCTAGATGAAAGGGTAATCTGAGGTTCCCTTAATTTGAAAGTTCCCAAGCCTTATGTGGTAAGAACAGATGTCTGCCCAACTCACCAAAACACATTCTTTTTATTCTGGTTTTGTTGCCTTATATGGTTGCTTCTTTTTCCCCACCAAGCTCCTGCTGAACACCTACTCCTTGAAATCTAGCTGTAAAGTGAAGCACATGCTATTTTTTACTACATACACTCAGATGGGTTAGTGGCAGTTTCTTTAAATACGTATTTCTTAGGCTTGTTTGATGGAGTGTGAAAGCTTTTTTTTTCCCCTTCAGTCAAAGGCTAGAACTTATTTATACCTGTCAAACAAAACAAAATCTGTGCATAAGGCTGTCAGAATAACTCAGTTATTCCCCTCTCTTTGCTTTGTGATTTTTTTTTATGCTTTTTTAATGTTTGTCGCTAATTTAGTTGGTGTCACCACTTGATCTGCTTTCTGGATTCTTATTTTTATGCTGCTGTTTTAGTCTCACAATCTTCATAATCTTTATTCCTGACTATGAACATATCCTGTAAAGCGTCTGTGATTGAAATATGGGAGGTTGGTAGCATAGTCTGGGGATGGTATATGGCTTTGCTCCCCTTGGTGTCAGCGTTCCTTGCACCTCTGCGTTTCCACATATAGTCATGGGATTTCTGAGTGCTCAACCCATGCATAATTTAACAGACAGTGAGATTGTGTGCTGTGGGGTTTTATTTCTGATCCTAGCTGTGACAAAAGGAATGCATAGCTCCTGGGTTCCTTGAGAGGTGGAGAAGCAAAAGTAGTGGTGATGTCATTGTCACAGGTCCGCACCCAATTAAGAGAATTGTGAAACCCTTACTCTTACACTGTTGTTCATTCTGTCATGAACCTCTGGTTAGATTTCCTGGGATTCACAGCACTGGGAATAGGAGAATTAGGTTGGTGGTTGAGGTGGTTTCTAAATAAACTCTTAACTGACTTACTCTTGAACAGTAATGTTTTGAGTAATTGATCATTTAGATTAAAAGTTACCTTTCAAAAGGTGAACTTTACTAGGACAGGGTTTTGGTTTTGGAAACCAATATGACATGTCAGCCTTGATTTGCTTTAAAGAATACTTAAAATAAATTTTGTACTTTGTATATATTTTTTTTAAACAACACTATTTCATACCTGCCCACATTCAAGTCTGTGTAGGGTACTACCTTTGGAATAAATTGATTATCACCAAAGTTATTCTGCTGTTAATTTACTGTTTCAGTTGAGACTGTCAAGACATTGAAACTTTGCAAAGTTACTGCTGTAATAATTGCAATTATCTGGTGCATTTATGTTTAAAAGTGGTGAAATTCATAGCCTGTTCATGTGGCAAGGATGTTTCAAATCAGCAGTCCTGTGGATTACTTTTTAAATTATTGTACATTAGAGATTGTATGAATGTCAGAAATGAAACCTTGTCAAAAGCTTTTTTTACAGGAAATTGCAAAATTGGGTTGAAAAAAATGCTATTTACAGGTCCCAGGTTTAAATTCCTATGTGTTAACTTGACAAGGAAAGAAACCTTTAAATAGGCTTCAGAAAACTAGTGGCATCTTTGAAACCAGAGAAATAATTTTGTAAAATTTCTATGAAAAACAAGTGGTATCCTAGAGCCTTCAATGGGTATTAACAAAATCATGTACCATTGCAGGAGAGGAAGAGAATTTACCCATTCTGGCATCTCATCACCATTGCAGTCTCCCTTGCTTGTGGTGATAACTGAGGCAGTGGGCTTGGGTGGGGTTTCCCCCCTGTTCCCTACCTGCTTACTGGTTTAGATGACATGGCTTGCAAACGGCTTGTCCATGCTGGCGCTCCTATGACTGCTGCAAAAGTGTTAACTCTGAAGGAAAACAGCTGTGCGTATTAGTGCACAATGTCCGAGTTTTCAGTTGGGAATTTCCTACAGGGAACATCTTTTTATTTTGTTTTCGAATGTTTGCAACCGACAGTGGCTAAGTGTCAACAGAAATGGGTGTGGGCCAGGGGAAGGTATTCAGGGGTTTGTTTTCTTTTAAAAAGGTGAAATGCTTCTTTTCTCCAAGCATTCCCTGGGAAGCACAATCTGTATAGACGTGCCAAGAGAACTGGGTTTCCTGCGTGGTCTGCCATGGTCTCTACCTAGCGTGAAATGTTGGACAAATCACTTTACCTTACAGAACCTTTATCTCTTCATAAAACGACTTACCTTTTGCAGCCTTGAAGAGATCAGTTTATTTCTTTGGAAAGGTACTTGTGTCTGTGCAACTGACAGATGTTATCTTGTCTGGATATGAAATCTCATGCTGTGAATTATAAACGCTTTCTCCTTCTCAATCCTAAATATTTGACGAAGTGGGTGTGAAGTGCCTTGGGCAAACTTCAGCACAAGCACTGGTGGGCTTTGACATCTAGAACATCTGAGGAAAGGAGGAAAATCGGTGCATTGGTGCACAAAGAGAGAATATCGCTTTCACCAAAAAAAGAGAAAATCCTGAAAAAACTGTTCTCTTCATAGAAGAATCAACAATCTTTGCTTTTCTACCTTAATCCTTAAAAAAAAGAACAAACAATGAAAGGTGTCATTTTCTGCTGAAGAGTATAATTTAGGGATATTTTTTTGGTCTGCTTTTTAATTAATTTTCTATTTTATGCTGTTACTCGAGGAGAAATTGAGGACTAGCCTATGAAGCATTTCTCTGACCAAGACAGAACTTGGGTCTGTTTATTGCGCTGAAAGTATGCACATCTTGATCATGTTAGCAAGGATTTCTCTTGTAGGGTGGGGATTTTCTTGGCAAGATGAGCACCATAGAGGCAGCCAGATAATCTCTTCATTCTCATTACCAGATGCAGCAAAAACAGATAATTCATGCAACTGCTACAGCTGATGGGAAAACTCCTAAGCCGAGTCCTGCACCTTTCTTTGTACACCTGCATTTCTGCAGCCTTTCATTTCTATCCACTGCTTCATCTGCTGTGATGCCTTTCCCACTCAGTCCGATTCTTCTAAAGACTTCTTACTGCCTTTCTAGACCAGCTTGCAGCAAACTACCATTTAATGGCACAAAAACTGTTATACAAAATGTTCTTTGGATAAGATCACAGAATCACAGAATGGTTTGGGTTGGAAGGGACCTTAAAGACCATCTAGTTCCAGCCCCCCTGCCCTGGGCAGGGACACCTCCCACTAGACCAGGCTGCTCAAAGCCCCATCCAGCCTGGCCTTGAACACTTCCAGGGATGGGGCATCCGCAGCTTCTCTGGGCAACCTGTTCCAGTGCCTCACCACCCTCACAGTGAAGAATTTGTTCCTGATATCCAATCTAAATCTACCCTCTTTCAGTTTGAGGCCATTACCTCCTGTCCTGTCATTACACTCCTTGACAAACAGCCCCTCCCCATCTCTCCTGTAGGCTCCCTTTAGGTACTGGAAGGCCCCTATAAGGTCTCCTCGGAGCCTTCTCTTCTCCAGGCTGAACAACCTCAACTCTCTGTCTGTCCTTATAAGACGAGCAAGCATTCAAGAGCTTTAGCTGGGTATGGTAGAAAAGCAGCAGCAGTGCTCTCAGGAGTGTAAAAATGGAGTCACAGTGGTGAAGGGTGAGGGTTTGCCTCTTGCCTAAGCTTCCTTTCCAGTCAGTATCAATGCTTTCAGTATAAACCCTTCAAACAGCCATTGGTCTGCTTGAAGCAGTTGTGTGTTGAAGATGCATAGCTGTGATGTGCACAGCTTGGACCTTGGTCTTTGTTTTGTAGTGTCAGGTAGTGGCCAGCTGTGGTGGCTAAGCCAGTGTCAGCTATTCGGAGCCCATCTAGGCTCTTGTCTCCATGATTCTTGTTTTCAGCTTTGTCCTGCTGTTTTTATCTGTTTTGATTTTCTGTTTGTTTGTTTTGATTTTATTTAATTTGGTTTGGCTTTTTTTTTCTTTCTTTCTGGAGTTCTGGAAGGTGACACAGTTAAACTTGCTCTTGTTTGATATTTGCCATTTCCACACACTGTGGCTGCTTCTTTTTGATGCAAGTATTCAGTCCTGTTGTGGATGCAGGGGTGAAGTGAGGAAGGAAACCAAGTCAAATGAATGCAAAGACCTATTTGAGTGTTTGATGCACATACTTTTGTTGCAGAAATGTTTAGCTGCATTTGTTTCTTTGCTGGTAGGTTAGAGATTGCAAGCAGATAGATTAGAAACTAGGGAAATCCCAGTTAATGAAATAGCTAAAGATAGGTTAGAAAGTAAGAGCTGAGGAGACAGCAGTAGTTCAATGTTTTTTTTGGCAGTCCATCAACAGGAAGGGGATTCGCTTGAATGTTTCCGTCCTTTTATTTTATTTTTTTTTTAAAGGGGAAGAATACCCTCTTTTGCATGGGCTGGCAAAACTGCTTTGAGTTTTTTTCCTCTTTTTTATCCCCCCCAGACATGCTTATCTTACAAGATTCTTCCTCACACACCTGCTACCACAATCATAAATTATTTTAGGATTAGGCGATCAGAAATTGAGGGCATGTCTCTGCAGAAGGGACTGAAGAAGAAATTTTGTATTTTGATTGCTCTGTGCTGATGGAGATCTTGGGGCACAGGCCAAACTGGAGATCTTGATTTCTCTGCATATCCTAAGCTAAGCACAGTGGTTTTGATTTGCTGCTGCTTTGCCATTGGATGCAGTTGTCTGTGTTGCTCCTTTTAATGTTGAACATTCCTCAGCTTTTTGGAGGACATATATTTTTCAGTGGTGGCTGTGTCTTACTAGCAAGCCAAGTTTGCAAAGCTACCTCAGAAGACAGTGAGGAATTAGGAGCTGCTGTGTTCTCACAATTGTCTATAATCAGCTTTTGTGTGTGCTAGAGGCAGGCATTGGTGCTAAAAAAATTTCAAACCTTTTGCAGTTTTCAGCAGAAGGCTTTCTTCCTCTGCTTTTGGAAGTTCAAATTGAGACCAAATCCTCTGTGACTGCATATTATGTCTGTTTTGTTGAATTAAATCCATGTCCTTGATTCTAACCTGTTCTTTGGGAGAATGTTTTTTTATTATTTTGTCTCTTGGAGAAGTTAAACCCAGCAAGGGATTGTACTTTAATATGCCATAAAACCAAAGGTGACTTATTCCGGACGGAGATCAATGTTTATATTATTACCCCAGAGGAGAATTTGCACCTTGTCAAAGTTGAAGAATTCTGGCATCTCCCTGCCAGCACCTTCATTTCTTTCTTAATCTCCGCCACTCTTTTAATACTTGTTAATTCATGCTCTCCTCACTATATTATACTCTGGTGTGTGCACGGGCAGCTGAATTCAGGTTTTTGTAGTGATGCTGTACTCTTTTTTTTCATGAGCTTGTGGTGTAGTGTGTGGGTGGAATTGGAAAGGGAAACAATTAATTTTGGATTGAGCTTTAATACTTGACATTCTGCTTCCATCTGATAAGCAATATGAGTGGGATATCTTCAAGGAACATGAATCAGTTTAAGTGCATGCACAAGAGAGATGAGAACAGTTGTGCCCAAGTAAATTTCCACTCCTCTGGAGGGCATTTGTAAGATGTGCCTTCTAAGGTAGCAGCTGGTGTGTTGCATGAGGATGAAGAAACAGGGGAGTGGAAATAACCTGGAGGAGGACTTGTGTTAAATCTGCGTGAGGGAAAACCTGATTGGCAAGTACAGATTTTTTTATTATTATTATTATTTTATTTTTGGACATAAGATTATGGCATAGAATTGACAAAGCTTTGGCAGAAGCAATCTACTGGTTCATTCTGTTCTCTGCCCAAAGAATAGTGTTATCTCCCACCCCTTTTTTTTTAAATCCAAAGAATATCTTGAAAGAATTATCATTTCAGAATGTTTTTACCATTTTAGTGTAACAGCTGGTCAAAAAGAACATGTAAATAAGTGGCATACTCTTTTCTAAAAAGTTAATTTAATTCCAATGATGTCAGCTAGAGACAGAGATTAGTATGTGACTATACTGAACCTGACTGTTGAGTGCTACGAAGCCGTGAGTTGTTATATATGGGGTACCACAGGGTTCCCATTTTAGACTGTTGGCAAGATTTTGCTAGTGACCTAAACCTTGTTCACATCAAGGCACTAGACTGAAGGTCAGGATGTTGGGTACTGATTTCCAGCGTTGTCATATCACTCTCTGGAAGATTTGGCAAAAGGGTGGGGGTGTATAGAGCAACAACTCTCCTTTCTCCTTTCCCCATTGGAAAATATGTGCATCAAAACTTATTTTGGCAGGAATATGCAGATTCCAGCCAATTCTAATACCGGTGAGGGAACAGCTTGAAATTTCTTGTTATATTCCACCAATGTTGAAAATTTATTAAAAACAGAAGAGCTTTTGCTTAATTTATTTTTCTTTTGAATTTAAAATGGCTTCAATATAGTAGACTGTATTAATTTCAGTATTATCAGAGCAATGTACTTTTTCTTACTTGAAGCTTTCAGCTGTGTTTTGGGCTAGCTGTACTTGAGCAAACTTAAAGTTCTTCTGAACTTCATAGCCATAGGATGCTCTCTAGGTTATCTGTTTGTCTCCATTTGGTTATTAAAAGAAGGTACCTGTGAAACACTCCAGGTTATTCTGATGCAGCTTGCAAGAACATAAGTAAAATACAGATTCTTCTTCAGGAAGCAGGACATGCCCTTTCCTGGGGGATGTTTTGCTGCCACCTCCTCATCCCCATCATGTTCCCATGAAAGTTCACTTTTCCCAGCAGCCTTAAATCTTTTTCTTACTTAAGCCTTTCCAGGCTGAGTTGAAGATGACCATTTTGTAATATGAGTGGTACAAAATATATTGTGGGTTTAATGTTAATCAAAGTGCCTTTTTTGTGGGGAGAGGTGGCTATCATGCGTATTAGATTGAAGTTGCCAAAGTAATAGTTGTGTATACTTTAGCAATAGGTGTGCTCGCTGGTGTTTAATTAAAGTACAGGAACTGTTGATGTGGTATGCTTTAGTTTAATAATCCCACTTTGAATGAGCTTAATATATTTTTAGTTTATAGCTAAAGGGTGAAATTAAGCAGCATCTTTTTAGAATACATAAATAATTTTAAAAATCCTTTCAGCTGCCTGTTCTCTTTTCTGTATTAATCCTCCCTCTCTTCCCTTCCTCCTCTGGAGTTTTACCACCCTTGTGAATAATGAATGAGCCTGAGGATTAAACTGTGTGTTCTCAGAAGTGGACTCCTCTGTCTGTGTAAAACAGCTAACCTAGTTTCAGTCCTGTGCAGTGCTGAGAGATTTTTGCTTCTAATGGAAATAGTGGGTTTTTTAATCCTTTGGCATTCCACGTGACTCCTCGGTAGCATGTCTGACCCTTGCTTGCTGCTGAGCAAGTTTCAACCAGCTGCAACTCTTGCAAATCCGTTTCATTCATTAATAGACCTTAAAGGTCAGTGTGGATTCCTGTGTGCACAGGAGAAGCTATCAATATTTTATCGCTTTCTCTTAAGATCGATGACAGGAGCACACCTACCTTTTGTGTCCTGATCGGTGGTTTTATAGGCTTGAGCCAGCTCATTGCTGAGTCTTGTTTCTTGAATGCAGCCTTGCCCGTTGGAGCTGCCTGCTCCCATTAGTTGGTAGCAGCAGTACAGCCTGGGTTGAACGCAGTCACTGCAGACTGGCAGGCACACACTTACTTCTGTATCATGAATTCTCCAAGGCAGCCTTTTCTGAAAAGGGAAGGAAGGAAGAGAGAGGTCTTATTTCTGTTGAAAAGGCATGGTCATGCTAGAGTTGGTTACTAAAGAGCCTTATTTTTCCATTTCTTTGGAATTGCTTGTGTGAATTCTAGCCCTTGAGATGCCTACAGTGTGTATTCCTCCAGTGCTGCTGTGATCACCAAACTCCCCTAAAGAAGCAGGAATCCTGTGCCTGCAGAACTTGACTGGCAGGAGAGGGCAGTGCCTGTACCTCCACAGGTCTTATTGCCGTCCTGGAAAAAGCCCTTTGAGAGAGAAAGAATAACTTAATTTCTGTGCTTCTTCAGTCCTTGCTGCTTGTGGTGGGACTGCAGAAAATATTGACAAGGGTTTCTGCTGTTTGGGGAGTAGGGGAAAGGGCTCTCAGGAGCTGCATATAGATCTGTCTGTCTTGCTGCATGCAACAGCAAGCAAGTATGTAACTTCTTTAATTTAATTTACTATTAGCACTGTCTCTCATTAAAATCTAAAAGGCAAATTACTGCTTGGTCTCAGGGTTTTTTTTGTGATTGGTGCATCTTTAGTTATCCAAATATTCAAAGAGTACTTTTTCATATTTTATAATTGCTTTCAGGCCTGCAGGTTGAAACAAAATACTGTCTGTACCCTAGCCAGTATTTAAAACACTGAAAAACTGGCTGGCTTTTTTACCAATGACTTCTTTTAGTCACTTGAAGGGCAGCTATACTCTTATGGTTCGTTGATGATGAACTCATAATTCGTTTTTACGTGGAATGAATATGGAAATGATGTGGTTTGTTATTACTCTTACCTGTAGGTCCATCTGTAGTAGTGTTTGAGGTAATGAGGTCTTGATAAGGGAACAGAGGCATTTTGACGTACATGTCATGCTGATGATTTGTTTGTACAAATGTGTTCATCTAAAAACGTGATCAGAAGTTTTGTTCATATAATGCTAGACTTTTGGACTTTGTATCAGTTGTTGTGAACTTGTTGCTTTTGACCTTTGCTTTATAACTGTCTTAACTCTTAAAAATAGAGATTTTATTTATACTTCTAGACAAAGCCTGCAGGATGTTTCACTGAACTCCCTTATGCAACTTTTCTTTGCAGCCTGAGATTTCTTAATGCCTCTGCCAACAAACTGGAAACGCTTCCTCCAGCCACTCTTTCTGAAGAAACCCACAGCATCTTGCAGGAGTTGTATTTGACCAATAACAACCTCACAGATAAATGCGTACCCTTGTTAACAGGCCATCCACACCTGAAAATCTTGCACATGGCTTACAATCGCCTACAGAGCTTCCCTGCAAGGTAAGGAACTAGTTTCACTGCCTCTGGCCCACCGACGGGTGGGCATCATGAAACGTTTTTGCAGTGAGAACTAAATTGCACAGAGATGAGGTGGCACAGGCTGTATTTGAATGCAGTGATAGTGCAGTGCGTGGGTTTACCCGCTATGCCCTCTTGCATTACCCAGGCGAGGGAGTGTTACGTGTTAGTTGGTGTGTTTTTGATTATGCTTGAAACTGTTTTCAACGGGACTAATTCAGCATCGCCGCAGTGTGTTTTTGAAGCCAAGCAAGGAGGTCTTCTGTTTTCCCTGACTTGATCACTTTGCTTGCACCTGGTGGGTTTCTCCTTACAAGAGATCTGTGAGCATAGCAGTCTGGAAATGTCCTCTGGAAGTGGACTAAATTCCACTAGGGAAAAATCCTCTCACTTCAGAAGGAGATTCTGCCTTGGCAGCAATTTCTGTACCTTCAGTTCACTCTGTTTTAATCAGAAATCTTTCAAGTGTAAGATGTGCTGTAAAGCTGATGGGGTACAACCTTGGAAAAGAGATGCCAATAAATAAAGGAAGAGACATCTCTGTCCTTGTGTGATGTTCTGAGCAGCTGGGCTTCAACAGCAAGGGTGAGGGAGGGAGATGAATCAGGGGGAAGGGATGAGCGGGATGCCAGAAGGTGGAGGGGAAAATTTGGGATGAAGTGAGAAACTAGGGTTGAGAGAAAGGGGAATAAAGGAGGAAAAAGTGAAAGTGAGCTGGTGAGCAGGGGGAATGTAAGCAAAATTAGTCATTTGAAAAGTAGCATTAACAAAACATTGACGGAAGAAGCACACATCATTTTATTCCACAACTGTGTTAGCGTCTGATGTGAGGAGAGGTGACAGGCACTGCTGTGAACAAGGATCAAAGTCTGCAATTTAATTTTCTTAAAATAATGAAAACCACTGCTCTTAATCACCACTTCAAAATAAAATATGTGTGCCTATTAAAAGAAAAATTCTAAAACTCTTGTTTTCATAGCAAAATGGCCAAGCTGGAAGAGTTGGAGGAAATTGATATTAGTGGGAACAAACTGAAAGCCATTCCAACAACCATCATGAACTGCAGACGTATGCATACTGTAATTGCTCACTCCAACTGCATCGAGGTCTTCCCAGAAGTCATGCAGCTTTCTGAAATAAAGGTAAGGAATGCATGTGCTTTGGAAGAAGGAAGTATAACATGACTTTACCAATTCTATTCTCTCCTGAGGTTTCTCATTGCTACAGGATAGTATATTTTCCAAAATTAGGGAGATCTGACAACTACTTTATCCTCTGAGGTCATATGCAAAATATTCACTCCTGTGCTGCTTCAGAGTGGAATGAAAGAAGAGCCTGAAAATCTGATTTTACGCTCACCTTCACTAGATCCTATCTTCCCTGCCAAATAAGTGTTAATTGTCTTCTTGTGACAGTCTGTTATGATACGACTTAAACATTTGGTGTAAGCTATGCATAATTAACTCTTGCTGCCTTGGCAATTGGTTGATTGTGTAGGAATGGACTTTGTTTAGAGCATGTGTTAAAAACCGCTGAAGCTGCAAAATAGCATAGGCTTTGGGGACAGAGATAAATTCCAGGAGCACTGGATTTGAGTATTTAGGCAAGCTACTTTTAATTTTCCTAATTGCAGTCATATTTTGCACAACCAGAGGAATGCTTAATCCGTCTCTTGTGTGTGTTTCCAGAAGCAATTCTGTACTTTTCCTGACACTTCTTTTTATGGTACGCGTTCACGCTGAGGGGCACTACTGCTTATCTTTTGTGAATCGAGCTCCTGCTTCTCACCTGCCCATAGTGCAGAACGTGCTGCGCTGTGTGCTGTTTCCGCTGGGCAGAGCTGGGAGATGATTAGCTCGCAGGGTACAAATCTTGTGATAGGGCAGAAAATCTGTTGTCCTCTGAGGCTGAGAACTGATTACCTATTCACGGACTCAAAACAACTTAAGTGTCCTTCGGTCGCTCTGTCAAGTCAAAAGGCTGAGTTCTCAGACTGCGTGCTTCAGTGTCTGGGGTCAGGCACAGCAGCAGGAGCAGTAATTCTGTTGGACAGTGAGTCCATGTAAAGATGAGCTTTGTGGGTTTAGCCCGGAAATCTCCAACAAACTTGTGGGCTTTTGAATACTCCTCCCTCTTTGGAACAATGGCCAGAGGAAGCGGAGGGCCATTTAGAATCAATCATAAGCAAAGCTTTTTTACTTGGAGGAAGAATTGGGGTGGGTTAGTGAGGCTTTGAGCAGTAAACATTTCTTTAAAAATATGAAAGTAGTGTTAACAAACAAAAAAGGAGGGGATAATATAAACACGCTCACTGGGAGCAATCAGCTTTTTCCTTTTGTTTGTACATTTTGGGGAAAGCTGAATATTTCATAAAAGAATCAGTGTTTAAAGTGTTACTCTGCACTTACTCTGTTACACTTAGCAGAAAAATGCTCTTGGAAGACCTGGCAGTTTCTTCCTGCTGGTTTCCTTTGGTTATTTAGTTCTCTTTAGCAGAAGAAAGAGGCATGGACGTCGCTGTTTTGGGGCTGCAGGGCTACAGTGTGCGTGACTTCATCTAAGAGGGCACAGTGCTCTAGGGCTGACTCTGAAAGGTGGAAAGAAAACGCCTGGTCAGTACTCAAGCCTGATTTTAACTTACATGAGATGAATTCCTATAGTTGCCAGAGAGGAAGGTATGGTTTTGGGCAAAGGGGTTTTTTTGGCCTCTTGGTGATTTCTGTAGGTCAGCGTTGGTGTTTGTCAGTTTGGAGGTCTAGCTTGTGCTGCCTGTCTGTATCTGTTACTTAGTTTAACCGGAGCTCTTCTTAGGTACCTGAGAGAATTCAAAATGTGCCAAAGTGAGTTCAGAATTTATTGCTTAAGTATGGATTTGGTCATTTCATGAAATAAGCTTGCTTGTAGCAAAGCACAAAGGTGTATAGTCTTATGTCATTTCTGTGATTGTATCATGTTTGATGGTTAATTTTAACTGAGGTGGCATTCAAACGCTCTAAACTTCTTGGGAAACTCTGTTACCTGAGGGAATGGCTGTTTTGCTTTTGTATTTAATTAGCCTGAGAGGCTGACATGTTACGTTTTTGGAGTCAGTGATACTGGAACAGTTAGTAGCAGCAGTTACTATGCTGTCTGAAATAATTTCATAAGGAAAGCTGATATAAATTATGATGCTTTTACATTTGAAGTAACTTCAGGATTTCCAAACACAAAGTCATTTTAGTGGTAAAATTGTCTCTTAAGCCTTTTTTACATGCTACAATCAAGGCTACACAAGTTACATACTGTCCTCTGTGTTAAAGAGCGTGGTGGATGTCTCTGAGAGAACTTATATAATGCATTTTTTAGGGGTTTTATTGTGTTTTAGGGCAGTTATGTATACTTCAGAGTGAGGTTTATCTGTGCATACTGCAATGTCTTCTGCAAATGGCTGAGCAGCTGGAAGTACGTACACCTGAGTCGATGCCCCAGCAGACTCTTCCTTACAGCCATTGTTTGACTTCAATCTCTTTGCCTTACAAAACAAAAAAGGGCACTTTTTTTAAATTGTTACCCAGTGTCCTGGTGTTCTTTCGCCGTTGAGTGGTCCTTACTGCTTGAGCAGAGCTCAGTGACCCAGGCTTGCTTTTCCCACCTGGGACCTGGCTTTACTTTATCATTCGTTTTTTGATGACTGATGAGTTGCTTCTCTTTCATGGTTGTCTTGCTGGGCTGCTGCGGTGAGGGTGATATGGAGGTTTCTTGTCACAGTTTTTGGTCAAACTTACCTTTCACAGGAGCATTACTTTGAGATCCAAAATAAGTGAAGATCTAGTAGTGGTAGTATCTTAAAGACAAAGCTCTCAATCTTTGGTAGTTTTTGTCCCAGTTAAATAGGTTGGTATCGGTATGGCCACCTTCAGTTGCAACTGGAGATAACTTAAGTCCTTTTCAGCCTTGAACAAAACAGTTACAAAGCTGTAAATGCAGTGTAAGCAAATGATGGATATTAAACCCTGTCTTCCAGCTGGCCCATCCGGTGCAAAATCCTGTGTGCAGCTGCAGGAGTTGTTCTTCTGGTGCTGCATGGGTGGGGCTGAACCAGCTTGCATTAAAATAATGCATAAGGAAATTGGGATCGGTTAGGAAACAGGGTTTCCTGCTTGCCTGGGGAGTAGAAGAATTTAACATAGATATGCAGAAAGTCCCTCTTAGGCTATTCTTCAAACAGTACAAATAAAATCTAAGAAATCCTAACCTGATAAATAAGCTGTCTTCACTAGTGCCTAGGAACCAAGGGATCTGCTATAGAGTTTTGCTACCTTTGGCGTATTGGGCATTTAATGAGAGCAATAAAATTACTGATTTTTGTACTTGTTATTCCAGCATGCTTTTCCATCAAATCTGTAATGGCATTGAGGTGTTGAACACAGCAAGGCCTGCTGGCAGCTGCTTTAATCTGCAAAATAATTACTGTCTCTCTGGAAGCAGCAAGGAGTTGCCAGAAGAAAAAAAGCTCGCTGGAATAACTGTTCTGTTAAGCTGTCTACTATTTTGTTTGCGTGACAGATTTAAACTCTGATTTCCTTATCAGGCTTAGATAACGTTAGCAGTTTGTTCTTCATAGATAATAAGGCCTCCATATTAGACAACCTCAGGGTTCAAGACTTGGGTCGGAAATTTGTTATTTCCATTGGGTGTATTTACTAAAGCATTAGGAGATATTTCTTTTTCAGATTTTACTAGGTTATCTTATGCCTTTTTCCAGCTAAGGACACAATTTCTTTGAATATATCTACAAAAATGAAAGTGTATAGCTTGTCTAAATGGAAGTTATGTAATGGTCAAAATGTGTGGCAAGGAAAAGCCTCCCCACATCCCTTTGAGCTTTCTGTTTTATTAAAGTTTTTGAAGTCTTTCTCTTTTTGCAGGTTGGAAGTAGAAAATAGTCCTTCTGAAAGATATGGATAGTTCTTCTGTCCTCTCTTAAATACCAGACTGCTCTGTCCTCTCAAATTTTTTTTTGGCAGTTTTTGGTGCATGCTACACAGGTGGTCCTGTAATAGGGTTTAGAGAATTGGTTTTGTTCTAATGCCATATTTTTCGCTGTGTATTGACTTTCATCTGGATATGCAGCTTTAAACAATGTTTATTTGGGGATTTTGTCATTCTCATGCACTTGTTCTAGCTAATTTGTGCTTGGCTGGAGGATAGACAGCAAGCGTCTGCTCTTTTGTATCATACCTTTTTCTGAAATATTTAAGCTTTTTTTTTTCCACTCATTTTATTGACTTCATATTTAAGTACGAATCCATCTAAGATGACACGAATTAAAACCATGTTTAAAACTACTCCAATATTTTTTCCTTTGCGTCTACTCCTCCTCCCCTACACATGCATTCATAACCATGCTTATTTTGATATCCCTTAGTAAATACTGAATTCCTGAGAGCCTGCTCATGCTCATGCTGGTTTAACTGATTTAGGAGGAGGGACTGCTATGCCAGTGGCTTAGAGGCCTCAACCGTATTTATCTCCATTTCCTTTATCTATTAAAAGACTGGTTTCATCAGTAACATTTTTTCTTAAATACTTGAAAATACACTGACCATCTTTGTCTCTGTGAAGAGCAGGCAAAACTTACTAGGTTTGTAACTAGATGACGCCTGGCCAGAGATGGAAATGAAGGGAACATATTTCTAGGTGTCTCAGACATCTGGTAAGATGGCTAAATGCCATATGAATTTCTTTTGTAAGAACCACTTACTTAAATGAAATGAATGGTCTTGGTTACAGCCTTTATTGTTCATCAAACATGCATTGCTACGTTTAATCAACATTTGTATGATCTTGATGACAGCTGAGTTCTCTTGCTTATGTGGCTGCTTTCCTTTTGCAGTGCGTGGACCTAAGCTGCAATGAACTGAGTGAAGTCACATTGCCTGAAAACCTGCCCCCAAAACTACAAGAGCTGGATCTGACTGGAAATCCCAGACTAGCCTTGGATCACAAAACCCTAGAGCTGCTGAAGTAAGTTACCTCACAGAGTTCCGGAGGGGGCAGAACAGCTCTTGTTACTAGGATGTGACGAAATCACAGTACATGGAAGTGTAAATCTCTTTTAAGGAGTATGGCTCTGTTATCACTGCATCAGAAAGTAACAAATTACGTGGATAGGTCAGAAATTGATGCTTCGTTATAGAGGATAACTTTACCCACTTCAGTTGCTTTCAGCTGTAACTCCTGAAGGGGTCTGCTAGTCTGGTATCATCACTGTTGGGCCAGTTTGATCTCCATTTTACTTCTGATATTAGATTCAGTCAAAATACTTATTTTATTCCACCGTTAAGATGCCAGTAGCTGCTTACTAACTTCTTTGCTCACATTCATCTGCTTGAGTCTGTCTTAGCCTTTGTGCTGCTTTTTACCTCTTCACATACTCTTTCTTGTTACCCTTCATACCTCTTTGCTTCTGTTCTAGAAATACATATATATTTTTCATATTTAAACCTTTCCTGAAGACTCGCGTCTCCCACTCTGCTTGCAGCAAAGCTAGTTCCCTTGCTCTGGGACCCTCTGTTTCCTTCCTGGCTACCTGTTTGTTTCCTGTCCCGGGACTTAAGTGTTATCCGTAACTGAAATTTGCCAAGTGCCTTGTGCCCACTTCTGCAGTGTAGTGGGAAACTGTTGCACTAAAACAGATCATCTGTGGACAGTGGTGCCGCCCTGAGCTTTTCTTATGTCCTGAAGGGAATTGCACCAGCTTAAGTCTCTTTGATCCTTAAATACTGAATGATTCCAAGAAGGTTTGATTTACTTTTTAAGGGTTGAGCAGTTGCTTTGTGTTGTTTGCTTTTAAATGGTTAAGATCAGACACTGGAGTAGTAAACCTTATCTGCTGTGCAAGCAAGGGAAACTTATGGTCTGAGTTTGCTTTTAGCTTGAATCAGCAGATTGTATAAAATTTAAATGGAAATTTGAATAATGATGAGTTTTCACACATAAAACCAAGAGTCCATGTTTTGCAACAGACAGCGAAGAAAAGGGGCGTTCCTCTATTTTAAGAGCTGCTTTATTGTATACAGGAAACCTTCTTGATGAAGCGGTGTGTAATGTTGGTTCATAGGAGGGGGAAACTTTCTGTATTACAAAGCTAATTGAATTGTGTTGAATCTTAAAGTGAAAGATAGCTTTTCTTGTGTATAACCCAGCAGACAAGATGGGCAAGCCAGTTTCCTGACCCCCTAGCATTCAGGCATCATGCCCTATAGCAGTATTGTACAAATTTAAGTCCTAAGTAGTAGAAGGATAGAGTGGGCCAGTTAAATGCCATGTTTTCACTGGCGTATGTGTTGTCTTTAATTCACAAAAAAAGTTCTTCCTTCCTTCAACCAACATTTTGGTTGGTTATTTGGTGTGTGGTTTTTTTAATAAATCATTCTTAAGATTTCAAGTCTGTTCTCTTTCCTAATGTTCATTAGCCACAGTCAGGTGTTTCAGGCCTCCTGAGGGGCTTCTTAGTGTCTGTGCTGATACACTACACTGACTTCTAGGGTATACTGCTATAACTGACTGTGAGGGAGGAGGTGCTCCTTTCACTTGGTTTTTCTGTCAGGCACAAAAATACTTGTGCACTTGGTACTTTTTATATCTTCCTTCTGCATGCGAAAGGCAGCTCTCCCATCTGTGCCCTGGCAGGATTCAAGCAGGTAGTAGGTTAATATATATTCTCAGTGCTGGTGAGAAGAAGAGTTCTGTCATGCATGCTTGCTTTTTTAATATGTATAGAGATCTTAAAAGGAGGCTTGCATGCTTAGGAGGATGTTGCCAAGTGATTTATTGGATGTAAGAATTTTCAGTAGCAATTAAAATGAAAAAAAAAAAAGAGATGCTCTTTCCTAAAAATCAGAGTAGCAGCATCTTGTTCAGTCACTTGTAACAGTCATTTTAAATTGAGGGAGAGATAAACCATGCAGTCTGGAATCCTTAGCCCATATTCCCTGCATATGATGTGCTGCTGGCTATGATTCCTTCCCAGGCACACGGTCTATTTGTATTGGTGCCACTGAGGAAGCTGAAAGCAATGTGTTGAGGTAGCTTTTTTCACCACTGCTGGGAAGCTGTGAGACAACTCTGGGTCCTTGACCTGCCCAGTAGCCAGGGGTCACTCAATCCAGTTCAAAAAGAAGCAAACAGAAAAACTTACTTGATCCAAGTTCCTCTGCCCTGGAGGATAAGTGCCTTGTAATGAGACATCTGCAGAGAAAGTGTATTTGCTCGTGTGTGTAGTGCTTTGCAGGTGCAGACAGAATTAAAACCTCTGCTGCTTTAGAAGAGATACAGGTTTCCAGTTTGATTTGGGGTCAGATAATCTTTTCTAGTGCTCTTGGTACGATGTTTGCCTCCTGTTTGTCGCACAGAGGGCTGCAAAACCAAAGGCTTAAAACACCAGTGGTTCTAACGTTATTTATGTAATTTGTTTGCTTTTAATCTACCCTCGCTGATGTACATCCTGACTATTAGCGTAAAAAGAAATTGAACTGGATGTGACAGAACTTCAGGTTATTTGAGGAAGGCTGTGCAGTGCTGAAAAGACTTCTCTGTGTGTTCAGGTCAGGTGGGGGTGTGGATAGAGAAAAACGAATGCTCAGAGCGAACAGTTAGATCTTTCTGCTTGTGTCCTTTTATGATTCATTTGGTTCATGAAAGGTTCGGGTGCCTTTGAAGTGCCTGCAGCCTGTGGGGAGCTCGCTTTCCCTGCCTTTGGAAGGGAGCAGGGGGGAGGTCATGTCTCCCCAGCAAAGCAGGGCTGTGAAGAGAAGGGTATAAACAGAGAGGGCTGGGCCCTTTTTAAGTCTTTACTACGCTGCGTGAGATACATGAAATTCCGACTAAAGGCTATGTTGGTAGTAAATTGGAGGGTAGAGGATCAAGGGCCGAAGTAAAAATTGGACTGCACAACTGGGGAAAGCAGAAGGGCTGTGCCTGCTGTCAGGGTCGCAGGCTGGCTCTTGAAGGTTGGTGCAGGACCAGGATGGAGCAAGTTTCTGTTTTGTGGGCATTTTCATGGAAGGTTGTTACTATATGTTGCTGTTTCTAAAGAATTTCTTTTTTCTTTTCTTTTTTTTTTTTTCCCATGGATCATACAGTGTGTTTCATTTGAGTACAATGAAAAGAATCCCAAGACGTGTTATTAAAATGGGTGGGAGGGCTGTACAAGTTGAAAAATCACTTCCCTGTACTGGCTTTCATCAAGCTAGTGACAAATTTGCCTTGTATTCTTATTGGGACAGGTTTGAAACAAATAGCTCAGGGGTGAGGGCAGGGGAAGAACAGCCAGCTAAGCAAAGCAGTGCAGCTGGCACCCTCTGAGAGGCTCAGTTATTTACTGCTTTTGTGTTCTTTATATACAGACACATAACGGTAACCACTTCGGATGTCCTGCTTCATATTCTTCTATTAAATGTATTACTAAGAACTTGGGGGGGAGGGGGGTGGTGGTGTTATCTTTACATTTTAAGCTGCATCTTCAATGCATTGCATCTTTCCCCTTTCCTTTCTCCTTGCAGCAATATCCGTTGCTTCAAGATCGACCAGCCCTCGGCCGGTGATGCTTCAGGAGCTCCGGCGGTGTGGAGTCACGGTTACACAGAAGCGTCGGGTGTTAAGAACAAGTATGACCTGGCGTGGTTTTTATTATATGTGCATCCTAGCAGCGGAGCGCCTCTATGCTGATACAAAGAAATCCTTTTCTCAGTGAAAGTTTTGGGGACATTTTGGGCCTCACAAAGGCAGAGGCCATGCCATGACTCTGTATTTGTATACCGGGCCCCTGCCTGGCCCTCCACTTTGGTCTTTGTTAGGGAAGTTGCTAAGATACAAGTGTAACTGACACATTTTGTCTATGCAAGACTCTGGTACTTGCAAAAAGATCTGAGTGTTTAAAAGCATTTTCCTCTTTGCAAAGCTTCTTTATCTTCAGCCAAAGGATGTTTACCAAGCAAATCAGAGATACTAAAGGAAGAGGCAGAATGGCCAAAACTCTGAATATTCATAGTGTGCAGGGCTCCTGTGACTAAGGCAGCACTTGACAAATAATGTACCAAGAGTCTGCTAGTCTCTGTGTTGCTGGCAGTGTGATGAATCTTTCTTTGTTCCTTAAATACCTTTTTAGAAATCTTCTGCTACCTAGGTTTCCTTAGCAAGTGCCAGCAAGCCTTTACTTAAGTGATTTAACTTCACAACTTGGTCATCAGCAAGTTAAATCACAAGGATGGCTTTTGGAGGAGCAATTGCAGTTTGAACTGATGTTGTTTCTGAGATACTTTTTCCCCTGTTTCTACAAATAAGGGACTTGTTCACATACCGAAAATGAGGAAGAATCTTTAGGGCTCAGCTTGAACTTCCAGTATAGTTTTCTGCGCATCTTGCCACTGTTGATGGGCCTGACTCCTCTACATTCTCAGAAAGCAGTCCTGAAATGCTTGTGAACAAAGGTGGTTAAAAATAGCTCTCAGAGCAGGATGTATCTCTTCTGGTCAGAATGACAAGATGAGAAGCTAGTAGTGGGTAGCAACCTTGATGTTCTCCCGCTTTGTTTTTTCACTAGGCTGTGTGTGGCAGCACTTTCAGCCAATAACTTCTGCGACAACCGAGAGGCACTTTATGGTGTTTTTGATGGTGACCGCAACGTGGAAGTGCCGTATCTGCTGCAGTGCACAATGAGCGACATCTTAGCAGAAGAGCTGCAGAAAACAAAAAATGAGGAGGAATACATGATCAACACTTTCATCGTTATGCAGAGGTGAGTATTGGATCTGAAACCTTTTTTTACCTTGTGTCTGCTGACGAGGCAGTTTGTTTGCTTTCAGGTCAGACACCTGCTCTTTTCTTCAAAAAAACGCGAGAGGGAGGCAAAAAGCCTTGATATCTGGCTACCTTGTTTCTTTTATTGGATGTTTTGTGAATATTGAATATTTGTTTCAGATACGGGGTGAAAAACACCAACACCTCCCCACCCAAACAACCAAAACATAAACAACAAGTCTACCTGTAGTTACTAAATGCTGATGACTAAGTGGTGGGTGGAGGTTTACTTTTTTCTGGTACCTTTTTTAAGTGTTACAATTCATAGTTGGCCATAATCAAATCAGTGGTATGAATCTCTTGGTCATCTTTTAAACTTCCTTACTACAACTGGCTGCAAAGCCTGGGCTGATCCTTTCTGTTTCTCTGTACCAGTTTGGGTTATTTAAGGCTACACGTATATTTAAAATATGTAGTCTGACTCCTTAGAAATGTCTATCTCCTGTCATCCCTTTGGCCTTAGAATATTATTTGAGCAGGACTCATCCAAATAGATTGTGATACGTAGCTGTGAGCGTAATAGTCGCTCTGTGTAGTGGTTTGGAAACCTGCGTGTGTGCTGTTCTTGAGAGAAGAAGAAATTGTGCCTGGGGAGACACGGAGCGAAGGAGGAGCATGAAGGGAATTGAACAGAGGAGAACGGAGAGGTCAGGGAAACAAAAGGAAAAGCAAATAAGCAGTTTAGAGACCGAGGAAATGGATCAAGTTAAAAGTAGCATTGCTTATTGCTCAATTGCTGCACCTTTGGAAAGGAAAAATACTGAAGTTCTGGTATTGGGAAAGATGGAAGCAGTAGGGTGGTATTAAACCTTACAAGAGAGAAAATGCTTCCTTCCCGTAATTGCTTATAACTGTGCCTTAGACCAGTAGCTGAGAAGATGGTTGCCATATACTTAAAATATTCAAACATAATAACAAATTTTGAGTATCAAAAGTACTTACCAAGTGGCTTTGTTTACTACTAATGCAATTCCACAGGACTGTGTCATTCCTACAGAAAGCTGCAGCTTGCTTTTTTTTTTATCTCATCTCAAGTCAAAATAAGCTAACCAATTCTTTGGAGAACAAGAAGTACTATTCATTCCAGTAGTGTTTAGCCATTCATTGAGGATTATTACAGATGGTATGCAACACTCATGAAGTGTATTTTAAAAAAAAATTAAATTAAAAAAGGACATCGAAGCTTGGTTGCAGATGTAGTTGTGCATTCTCTCCCTGGGATTTTGAATCATAAGTTCTTGCCAGCTGTACCTAGCCTTTACATCAATTTTAGTAACCTCTATAATTAACATTCTAATTACTGTAATTCCTCATTGCTATAGGAGAAGGCCCTGATAAACAAGATAGTGGGAAGCATGGGATTTTTTTCGCGAGCTAGTATTGAAATGAATTTACATTCTAATGGCAGGATTCTGAAAACTTCTCTACTAAAAAGATTTACTTCTGAAAACTGTTTTATCCATAAACACTTTTTTTCACTATGACTCCTGATAAAAGAGCAGGCTTAAATATTTCTAAGAACCTATTTAATGGGCTAGTAACTAACAGGATAAATGAGAAGCGTGCCTTCTTACAGTGGAGTTAACAGCCACTGTGCTTTTTTGGTTATCATTTCATACTTTAAGACCATTATTCTGAAGACATCACAAAACAGCGAACTTCTTCTTTCTGTTTTTGCTCAAAGATAGAGCTTTTACAGTTGGAATTATTATTTTTGTCATAAAATCTGTAGCTTCAGAACCCAAAGAACCAGCTGGATAATAGGAACCTCCTTTTTAACCTCCACCTGTACTCAATTCATAGTCCTCAGTACTTCTCAAACCCTCTCTGTTTCCCTCAGTCTGACCTTTAAAACAAATGTCTTCAACATGTGGAGCACGTCTCTCTTGCGCAACAGTGCGACTCTTAAAAGTGCAAAGATATTTTTTTTGTTCTAAAATGAAGCAGATTTGAGTGTCTGCCTATATGTGTAAGTAACACACTGCCCGAGAGCGGTGCTGCTGTAGTGTCAGAGTCTTCAGTGGAGACTTTTGTTCCTGTCCCAGTGATCCAACAGAGTCAATGCCCTGAGTGCTGGTGGTTGCAGAAGGGCGGCTGTTTCTGCACAGTACTCGTAACACTTGTTTTCCAATTAAAGAACAATCGTCGTTTTGTTTTAATTCCAGGAAACTTGGAACAGCTGGACAAAAACTTGGAGGCTCTGCTGTCCTTTGCCATATAAAACATGATCCCATGGACCCTGGTGGATGCTTCACGCTAACCTCAGCAAACGTGGGGAAGTGCCAAACCGTTCTCTGCCGGAATGGGAAACCTCTGCCTTTGTCCAGGTGTTACATGATGAGTTGTGAAGAAGAGCTGAAGAGGATTAAGCAGCATAAGGCCATTATCACAGAGGTTAGAGAACGGTTAGGGACTGTTGCAACTTGCAACTTCCTTGGAGAGTATTTGCACAGCACTGCATGAAATTACATGTGGATATTAGTAACTAAGAGGTAGTGTTAGTGGTGTGGGCTTCCAGAGTTGCGCTTGCCCTTTCAAGGTGATTCACATATGCAATTAAGTTAGCATGCCATCAAGTTGCTTTTCCATCCCATTGCCATGCTGTATTTTAGTTAGGTTCAGGGAGTCGCCAACTGTGAGCATCTTGCATTGAACTAGGAAAGCAGACACCCTCCTCCTAGTGGGGAGAGGAATTGCTGTGTTGGAGCTGTCCTGAAGAGCCTCTCCAATCGAAAAGGATGGGAGGGCAGAGCACTTGAAGCAGTGCCATTCATCCCTTTGGAGACTCCTTGCTTCTGGCAGGCTGACTTTCCTGTCCGAGCTCCTGTGTTCCCAGAGTTGCCCTTTGACAGGCGGCTCTTGAAGAGAGCACTTGACCAAAAGGAAAACCCATCCTGTGGTCAGCTGAACCATGAGAGAGAAGAAAACTATTTGTTCCCTTCTCACAAGCTTACAGCCACTGCTGTCAGTTTCGCTTTGCCTTGTGTGACAGGTACGTAGGAATAGATAAATACTGAATCCTCCTAATGGTGGAGGAAAGGGAAGAAAACTCGCCGCTGCACACTCATGAGCAGGGTGTGCGCGTGCGTGTAGGGGGGTGTGGGGTGTGTGGAATAAGTCGTGTGCCTATTGATCTTGCCAGGGAAAGGTGACAACTGGGATCTCAAACGTGACAAGTTGGAAGGGAGTCACTCCAACATAGCATGCATCACTGAGGCATGCTCCTTATGTTGTTCCGTGGAGGAAAAGGGAAATTTCTGTGCTGAATCTTAAGATGACTCACTGATTTCATGCACGTTGATGGCTTATCACTGCTGTCAGCTTTCTAATGGGGAAGTTAACAAGCCGATAAGGGTTTTTTTTCCTTCTGAGTGGTTTTAAAGGGGAAGCTTTTCTTAGTCTTGGTTCACTTTTCTGTGGTTATCCGCTTTATAATAACCACTGCAGTCATCAGCTGGACCAAATGAGTGTGAATCCTCAGCTTTGCTGTTCTTCTCAAACACAGAATTAGCAGGGTGCAGCTTTCCCCAGCGGGCTGACAGATAGCCAGCCTTGCTGTTTCAGACACTTGCTCTGCTTATTCTGGCAGCTCAGATTCTAACCAGAACGAGATCTTGGGATTTGGACGTGTCTGGGATTTACTTCTTAAATGTGTCCATTTTTACTGTAATTTTTCCCTTCATATATTACTCCTCCTCCCCTTGGAAATGTCATACCTAAGTGGAAACATAGTAAGTAATTGGGGCATGTAAAACATTTCACTACAACTCAGCTGACTGAGAAATGCAGGCTTGTTCTCTGCTGCATTTGACTCGCATGCTTCATTTAAAGTCTTTTTTTTTTTTTTAAATGAACTTTTGTTTCCAAAGTGATGAGCCAAGATGAAACCTACAATTGTTACAGCTGCGCGAGAAGAGTCATAACTGAATGACCTGCCCCTGTATCCAATGGAGCTGTGTGTGGCTTTGCCCTGTGTGAAGCCAGATATGGTGGGCGGAGGAGGGATGAGTCTGACTCACTGGTAAAACATTAGTCCAGTTGGCTCTCGCAGCTGCGGGAGCAGAAGAGATGGCTCTTTGTTGCAGAGTTCTGCTTTGTTGGTCTGTGCATAGGTGATGCTGATGACAAATCAGTCGGGTGCAGGAGGCACAGCGCAGGGTCACAAACCAGCCATTGCTGTGCTCTGATCCCAGCTCTGTCACCTCCTTGCAAGGCACTTTGTTTTTCCATCTTTTCGTCTGTAAATGGCAGTGTTGAGGGTACTGCAAAACCAGCCAAAAGTAAAATGCAAGGGTACGCAGGTGCTGTGCAGCCCTTGTCTGCTTTGTGTCCAATTTCCTGTCCTCTCTAATTTCAGGATGGCAAAGTGAATGGTGTGACGGATTCAACAAGAATCTTGGGATACACCTTCCTTCACCCGAGCGTTGTGCCGCGTCCTCACGTCCAGTCCATCACCCTAACTCCGCAAGATGAGTTCTTCATCCTGGGGAGCAAGGGGCTGTGGGACAGCCTCTCGATGGATGAAGCAGTGGAGGCGGTCAGAAACGTGCCTGATGCGCTGGCAGCCGCGAAGAAGCTTTGCACTTTGGCCCAGAGTTACGGCTGCAACGACAGTATCAGCGCTGTCGTGGTTCAGCTCAACGTGACAGAGGACAGCTTCTGCTGCTGTGAACTTAATGGGGTCCCACCCCCCAGCCCAGGCATTTTCCCCCAGTCTGTCAATGTGGTCATCAAGGACAGGCCAACAGATGCGCTGGGGATGCCGTCTTCGAGCAGCGGCATGGCTTCGGAGATCAGCAGCGAGATCTCCACCTCCGAAATGAGCAGTGAGGTGGGCTCCACGGCCTCCGACGAGCCTCCCCAGGTAGCCATGAACGAGAACAGCCCAGCCTACCCGGGGGAGCAGCGCTGCATGCTGCACCCCGTCTGCCTGTCCAATTCGTTCCAGCGGCAGCTCTCCAGTGCCACCTTCTCCAGCGCCTTCTCGGACAACGGTCTTGACAGCGACGATGAGGAGCCGATTGAGGGGGTGTTCACCAACGGCAGCCGCGTGGAAGTGGAAGTGGACATCCACTGCAGCCGAGCGAAGGAGAAGCAGCTTCTCCAAGTGCCAGTGGAAGCCAGCGACGAAGGTATTGTCATCAGTGCCAACGAAGACGAGCCCGGCCTTCCCAGGAAAGCTGAATATTCTGCCACGGGCACAATAGGGCGCCGGCGGGGCAACGGTTCTGTGGCTCCACAAGAGAGGAGCCATAACTTAATTGAAGTTGCAACGGATGCACCGCTCAGAAAAACGGGGGGCTACTTTGCTGCTCCAGCACAGCCTGATCCCGACGACCAGTTCATCATCCCACCAGAGCTTGAAGAAGAAGTCAAGGAGATTATGAAGCAGCACCAGGAACAACAGCAGCAGCAGCAGCAGCGGCAGTATCCAGCGGACCACCTGGCAGACTATTACGACACACCACTATGACCCACTCTATTTACTGCTCAGAAATAAACTAACAAACAAGGAGACTTGAGTGTGGGACCCAGCGGGCTCGCGTTACAGCAGGGGTTTTCCTTATCCTTTTCCTTTATATACTTCCTTTTCCTTATCCTGCCACTACAGATAACTGCAGCTTTTCAGTTTGTTAGGTTTAATATTCATTGACTTTCTTCTAGAGACGCTTGACCGGTAAAGTTTAAAATAGTTAACCTTCCCTTAACATATCACGTGTAAAAACAAAAAACAAAAAAATAATAAAAAGGTTTAATATATTGCTGAGAAACAGATGATGATGTAATATTTTTTAAAATGGCTTGTTTGTTTTGTTTGAAAAGCAGGGCAGTAGCCAGTGCTAAATGATTTAAGTAATATTGTAATACTGTATTTCTTTGAGAGAAAAGGCTTTTTTTGGTCTTGAAAATGATAGACATTTGTAGAATATGGAGACTAACTCCTAGGAGTTGCTTTACTCTTTCAGGTGACTTAAGTCACTGAGATTCACTAATTTTCTCTGAGAGAACAGCTGATTGGGAAATTCCTGTAAATAGCTCAGTGTTGTATAGTGATGCTTACATGTTTTGTAGCCTTGGCACTAAGGACACAACCTTAAAAATCGACCTTTTTTCTTAAGCGACTCTTCGGGCCATGGTCATTGAGCGTAACAGACTGGGTGGCTGTGTGTAAGTTAGCTAGAGCCGAGATGGGGGAGACCATTTAAAGAAACCCACTTTTTTTCCTCTGGTCTCTTTCTTTCCTTACTTTTGCAGACACCTTTTGTTTGTGTTCCTTACTGCTGCCACAACCAGCATGATTGTATAGAGCTCATTTGCTGTAGAACATTTACATACCAAGAGTTATATTAAAGCCGAATGCACAAATGAACATGTCATAATTTTTGTTATAATAAATATGAAATTTACACCTGATGTCTGCTTTGATGTCTGAATAGCTGAGCGGGAGCCGTCAAACAGCACCTTGCTGTGCTTCCTCAGCCTCTGCTCAGTTTGAACCAAGAAGCGTTGAAACTTTGTCAGCTGGATGGCATTTTTACACGAACTGTGGAAGCTCACGGGTACTTCTTGAATTTAAAGGCCGTGCAAAATGGCCTTTAAAAGATACAAAACAACTCTCTGAGGAATTGACCTGTTTCTTTTTTTCTTTCTCGGTACTAATTCAGGGCTATTGATTTGCCCTTTGCCACAGTATCGACAATGCCAGCAGACTGGAGAGGAGCGGTGCTCTGGCTCTATCCCACTGGGACCGAGTAACTGAAGGTAGAAACGATGGAAGGGATAACGCGGGCTAAGAAAAGGGAGAAAGAAACTACTGGGTATGGAGAGAAGAGGGAAAATACAAGGAGAACGTGGAAAAGTGAACTCAAAGCTACCTATGTCAATTGAGATTTGCTGGGATGTTGTTGAATGAACATGAGTTCAATGGCAGTTTGGCATTTTTAGTGATTCCTGTGAGAAAGGAGCAACACCCTTTTTGCCTCCAACCAACTCCATTTTACTTGTCACTCTTTAAAAAGCTGAATTAGTGTGTGATCATGACAGTGTCTTGCTCCTGCTTGACATTTGGTCTGTGTTTTGGGAGAGGACTGTGGCGACAGGCTGTTATCCTTATTCTATTGTATAGTGAAATGGCTGAGTTAGGACAGGATTGTGTTAACAAGAGATTTTGAGTTTCTTTCCCTTAAATAATAACAATAACAGCAGAGGAGCAACCAGGAAAGTACCTGTTTGGTAAATGTTTATAGCACTGTCTACTGTAGATCTAGAAGATTGTACTTTATTGTAATTTGAGCTTCAAAATATCTCTTTCTTAAAGAAAACTCATTAAATAATGTATTTAAGCAACAAAAAAAAGCTTATGGTTTATTGGCTAGTAACTCCCAGATGTTCTTTGGTGTAAACAGGTTGTTTATTTCACATTTTGTTGAATGATTCATTTTTGTTGCTGTCTTTGGAACGTGCTATCTTTTTTTTTTTCTTCTGTTCAGAAGTTGCTTGAGACTGAAGGGGATGGCTGGCAGGGACACTGCCGTGGCCTAGGCAGGTGCTTACCATCTCTGGTCTCGGTTCATGAGAAGGCGCTTCTGGTGTGCCGCACGTGCGGTACACTGGAGGGAGGAGCAGAGGTCGCAGTAGGGGTGGAAGGGGAAACATTTCACGTGAGTGAAAGTTTGGCCCAGTGCTGAGAATTGACTCTCCGTGCTCTTCCCTTTCCTCATGCGGGTAGGAGTATATGCACGCGGGCTCCATAAAGACTTTCCCTTCCCTTCAAATGAAGGACAGACTTCAAGATCTTGCCAGCCCCTGTGTCATGAGCGGGTTACAGCGCAGTTTCTCTCCTTACGCCCATACTTTGAAACGTGGCTGGTCAAAACTGACAGCCCAGCAAAGGCCGCTGCTTTCAGCACGGTACCTTCTGTAACATTAGCGACAGCATTGTGGAGTCAGGGCTTCTGTAGCGTCAAAGGGAGAGGATTTGGGCTGAGGAATTGTACCTCTTTCTGGTCTGCCTGAAGAAGGCGTTTGCATTCCTAGCCTGTCTTAACAAGTCCTACTGGGCAGGACCGATGCATTCGTAGGGACTTCATCCCTCTACTGGGCTTTCCATAACTTACTGGACGAGACCACTAGGTTGGATGGCTGGGAGCATCTTTGGAAAGTTTAATATTTCTTTTTAAACAAGGGCAAAGGGTATTTTGTTCTGGCTTTAAACTGGGACTTGGAAAACAAGGTACGTTTTTTGCAACTCGTGACTCCTCGGGACGTTGTTGCCCTCCTTCACAAAAGGGGGTTAGTATGGTGTTGCCTCGCGAGGACTGAAGCTGTAGTCACTGATTTCATCTAGGGCATTACTGTTGCACGGGATCTTATGATTAAGTGCCCAGTGTATTTTACACAATTTTGACCTGGGGGAACTACCTGTCTTGAACAGAGAAGCGGATTTGTTTCCAGAACTTGACAGCTGTAGCAGAGGCAAGGGCTGGGGGCTAAAAAGAAAGGAAGGCTTTCAGCTGGGGAAAACCTAGGACCGTATTGCCATTATAGTCAAACCTTTCATGTCCTTTGAAACTCGCCGATCGCAGTTCCTGAGACAAGCAGAAATGCAGGAACAGGAGGAGGTAGATGGCTGCTGGCAGAAAAATGAGCATATTTACATTATTTCCTGGAAGGTAACTTGAAATAGGAAGCTGTGGTGGTATTGAGAAGTAACTCGGTTGCTCCCGTGCTTGTATACGCGAGCCTCTTTTTGTGGCGTAAAAGCTCTTTTGTTGCTTTCTGCCATAGTGCTCAAACATCCTGTGTTGTGCACGACCAGCCCCTTGGTGTTCTGCTCGCACACTCAGCGGGTGGCACCACCATCTTCTCGCTGGTGACCCGTGCTGCAGTGGCCTTGCCTTCCTCTGGCTTGCTGCTCGTGGAGTGAGCCGTGTCCGGGCGGGTTGACTCCCTCACCCCTAGGAGAAGGTTGTGCTGCGACTGTAGCACCCCCTGCGCTACACTTTACGGAGTCTCTTTGTAGCGATTTCGGCCAGATCACTAGCCATCGCGCTTACAACTCACATGCCTAATTTTCTAGCAAATTGTATGTATTTATTTTTTTTAAGCATAACTTCGCCACTTTGGAAGCAGGTTCAGGTGGGAGCGGGTGTTAATGAAGTGTCACATACACCTTTGGAGGCAATTTCTGCCTCTCTGCCCTAGTCACGGATGATGCCTTTTGGGTTCAACCTTGCAGCTCAGGGCTTGCAAACGTTCTTTTCAGTGAGTTGGGATAACCTAGGGAACACTTTATGGATCTGGGCTGCAGAAGGGCTTGAACTGATGCCAGCAAAGCAGTAGGTTTCAGAGGAGCAGAGAGAAGAGTAACTTTAGCCCGGTTATCCTGATTTCCCAGGACAGTGCCTGCCCTCTGTGAAGAGATGAGCTTTTCTAAGAGAGGGGGGCCCTCAAGTCATAAACTGAGCAGTTCTGAGCAGTGCTCTGGGGTCAGGTCCCTCGGGGCTTTGGCTGCAGGGGGAGCTGCGTGGCCAGAACTTGGTGAAAAATAAGTGAATAAATTCAGTCTTTCGGGCTCGGCTGGAACCAGGACATCTTGGTGTCCGCTAAATGCCTCTACGTTTACTTTTTTTCTCTTAACCTGCTTTACTGTCCTGCTTTGTTCACTCAATTCACTTGCTTCAGGGCCAACTTCCTGCACTCTTGCTGGGTTGATTGATTTGTTTCTTACTGATGTAATTGTTACCTGCGTGCTTGCGCTGCTTGCAGTGAGGGTTTCATGGAGTGCTGCGTGAACCACCCTGTTCCTCCTGATTGCCTGCATTTTGCTGAGGGGTACGGTGCATCCGGCGCTGATGGTGTAAGTGTTCAAATGCTGAACCTAAAAAGACGGCTGGCTTCTATAGAAAAACAGAAGTAAAAATTCATCTGCCTGGGAACAAGTAAAACCCTCTGCAGCCATTTCAATCAAAAGGTGAGGGTGGAAAAACCTTAAATATTTCATGGATTCACAGCAGCCCCAGGTCAGAATCGGTAGACAATTTATCTAGGACATCAGTGGGGGAAAAAGTTCCTTGTTTGCTCCAAATCCCTGGTTTAAATGATTGGTCCCTACTTTCCCCCAGATGTTTTTATTTACATTTCCACCCCTGTTGAATTCAGCAGTTCATCCTTTAGATCTTCCTTTCTCAGGCTGGGAAGTTGGGATTCACCTGCGGTTGACTTGGGCATCTCATCCTACCTTTTATCTCCCACGATGAGCTAAGCTTTGCCCTCTGGGTCATGGCTGAGGCAGGATCTGAGCAGGGCAGACGCTATCTCATCTTTTTTTTTTTTTTTCATATTTTCTTAATATTGTAAGCTGAAGGGAGGCGCTTAATGTGCACGAGCTCCTCAGGAGCATCACGGCACTGCAGCGTCTGATGACTCCGACGTGAGGAAGAGCTGGGACAGGCCGGGCTGGGCAGCTCGCCAACAGGGAGACGCAGGAGCGGAGGAGCCCCTGAGGCTTCCTGCTGCAGGAGAGCCAGGTTTCCTGCACCTCGGGCTCTGGGAGAGGATGGAGTTGGCAGCACTGAGGCTGGGACCTGCTGGTGGAGGTTTAGCTGGCTCTCACTGCCCCGTCCCCCGTTAGGGTCTCCATTCCAGTGTCCTGCTGCTTGACACAGCCCCTGGCGCCTGTTTTCGTGTTTTCATCTGAGCTTGTTCTTCCGTGTCACTTGTCAAAACTTAAGCAAACAACCAAAAAAGGGGTCTTTTACCAGTGGTTCTGTGGAAGTGCCTTTGGAGACCTGTGTTTAGGGTACGCAGGTGATTGAGGGATCCCAGGGCACAGCAGTGGCCAGGGATGGAGCCGAGAGGCCTTTGGGAGCCCCCTGTGTGAGCCTGGGCACTAGGCACGATGCTCTGAGCGCAGCAGGTTCTCCTCACTGTCAGATTAAGCACAGCTGCACCGAGAGAAATACGTGTATTTTAACAGTAAAGTTGTCAGTATTGACTCACAGAACAGATGGAATTGTTTTGCTAATTAAATGTATGCTGTTGAATGCTTTAAAGAAAATTGGGATGCAGAACTATGAAGGCAGGCTTGTGTAGCAAAAGCATGTTAGTGACTGGTGAGTAAGATGCCTTTTCATTGTAATCCCTCCTAAGGAGAGAGACCACCAGCATTTCGTAAAAGAATTTAAAAAAATCTTGCAGTAGATGCACTTGCAGTTAGTACTTATCTTGGTCCTGAAAACAGAACATATAAATAGAATTACAGAATATACAGTGATGTGCTGTGCAGAGAACAGCGAAGTACTCTGCCCAACTGTGTTTAAAATTGGGTGGCAAGGGAGAGCAAAATCTGCTCTTCAGAGGTGAAGACTGATAGATGCGTGTGGTCCCGTGGCCAAAACTGTCCTCCTGAAAGTGGCAAAAACTCCTCAAAAGGAGGTTTTGTGGTAGGATCATTTAACAAGGGTGAAAGGGATTACCCTGTTCTGTCGTTTCTGTTGGGTAAAATTTGACCACGGGGCTGTTCAGAGTCAACTCGGGTACCAGCAGCGTCTCTCCCCAGCATTCTTGGAGTGCGCTGGCATGAGAAATCAGATGAGAAGATGGAAAAATGAGCCTGAGGTCCAGCCCGGCCCCTCTTCAGAAATGGGGATGTGTGAGGAGGGGGATCTGTAGCAAGTGACCTTCCCCATTCCTAATGATCTGTGGCTCGCACTTGTTTGAACCAGACACGGTCTCCTTGTGAGGAAAACAAATGTTTTCCAGGCCTCCTGTGGTTTTTTTTTCCTGATTAGGAACCGAGCCTTTGCATTTGGGGCGCATCGCCGTTGTCTCTGTTAATTGAAAACTGCAAGGGCTCCCCCTCGTGTTACCGCGGGACAGGACCAGAATTGGCGCATCTTCACCCTTGGATGGTGCCAGTGAAACGAGCGCGTCTCCACACCATCCTGGGAAGTCAAGGGGGGACACCAGCGGTGGGGAGAAGCCTTCCTCCAGCTCAACGCAGGGCAGCGGCACCGAGGGAGCAGGTGGCTCCTTCGGACGGCCCAAGGACTCCGGTGCGCACTGAAGCCTCCCGAGCCTTCGGAGCGACGGACGCAAGTCTGAACAAGGGTGCAAGGGCTGAGGGAGCCAGGGGGAAGCCAGACCTGCTGCTGCTCAGTCGAGCGCCCACAGGGCTGCCAGGTAAGAAGATGGTCCATGCGAGCTCCTCCAGTATTCTCAGCAGACGGGCAACGAGATCTTGATCAGAGCACGCCTTATTTGGCCCAACAAATTGCCTGATCTTCACCATCAGAGTTGATCCGCAACAGGCTAAAAATCTGCATCTCTTTTGAGTTGCTCGGGGACGTAGTGCCATCCTGTTGGGGAGTTATTTTTGCAATCTGAAGGAAGGAAAACACCTTTTTTACTGTTTGTGCCCCCCCTGTGGTGACTAGGAATGCTAGCCAACCTCCACTTAGAGAGTCTGAAACTCATTAACTTCCTGTCACCAGCTCTTTCGGTGTCCCAGGGCTTCCATCGTTCTGCGCTCAGAATCCTGATCTAAAGTACAGACTATTTGGAAATCAGTGCGGTGGGTCCTTCAGACTTGCAGACAGGGGCTGCCGTGGTGTGGGCGAGGAGGGGTGTGGGCGTGCAGATGATAGCACAAAGCGATGCTTAAACCTACAAATCTGGGTATGGTGGGAAGCTTATGAGTAATGTACATGCAATGCACATAGTGTCTTCACAGCTGATGAAATTCCAATTTTCACGAAACACCTGGGTGAATTCAAGGCTCTCTTATTCCTCCTGCACTTCCATTATCCGTATTTATCTTGGAAATCAGTACGGGATAGCAAAAATTCAAGGTTTTGATGTACTTATAAATGCCTAAACACCATCTTTATACAATTTCTGTCGTAGTATTGAAAGTAACATATCCAAACCATAGCTGTATTTTCTAAAGCTTGCGTAAAACATATGGTCCTTACCTGCGTGCATCCATCTCACAAGCTTTTCTATGCCCTTCTGAAAAACTAGTTATTACCTGTGAAACACATGGTTGCTTTTCCCTCACTTGAGCTCTTCAACACGGCTGGAGAGTTTTGGGAAGTCCAGTAGCAGGTGCAGGTCTGGGTGCGAACGGCATGGCTGGAAATCAATAGACCGTTTGTAGTAATGAAGGGCATCCTCTGACTTGCCCGATTTGTGCTGTCACACGCCAAAACCAATTACATCAAACGCCCTGACAACCCGCGGACCTTGCACGGAGTCTCATGGTTTATTTACGGCGGGCGACGGTGAGCATCTGTGACACTTTCTGTGCTGTGCTGGCATTAAAGCTGCCGCAATACGCTGAGCGCCGCCTTTTCTCGGAGATGGATGTTGTGGGAGAGATGAGTAACGACGAATGTCACAGCTATCATACACAACGCCGTCATCGTCCCCTTCAATAATTTGCCCGAGTCCTGAAAAACAAAGGAAAACGTGCAAGCTCTGCAAATGTAATTGGGAGATCGGAGCTACTGACGGTCTGTTGTGTATCTGTAGCTTCAACTAACTTACGGTGAATGTAAGTGGTGGTGGAAAATTACCAGAAGAGTAACTTTAATGAAGATAAATCTGCACTGGGAGTAAAATACATGGATTATGAAAGAACAATTTCCATTCAGACTGTTCTTTGGTGCTCTAATCCCTGTACGTATTCTCATCACTTGAAAGCGGTTTCTCGTGTAAACTGAGATCCTGGCTTTTCTTAACACTAAGCCCTGAATTCAGTTTCTGCTGTCGCCCAACCGGTTTGTGCCCCCAGTTGTTTCTCCACATTGGATACACTCAAACTGTTCTGAAGAATAGCTGTAAAAGCTCGAATCGTGATAAAATTTAGTACATTCTGGGAATGTTGTTTTGAACACAGGAAGAAAATGAGCAACCTGGCTGTTTGTGCTTACTTGAAAATTTCCTTTGTGTGGATGGCTACAAAGGTCCCTCCTCCTTACAGCTGCTCGGCAGCAGGGGGGCAGTGCCCTGACACATGCAGATCTTCCAGCAGTGTGGATTTACAGTCCCAGATAACATAACCTTTACATTTAGCAAATAATTCGGTTAAGCCTATTTGGTGGAGTAAATATCCTCTCTCTGGCCTCACCGCTCCCCAATTTGCCTTTTTATGTTGAAACAAGATGCCTGTGTCTTCAGATCCTGGTGTGCTCTTTTCTGGACAAAATTTCCCCCAGGCTGAACTTCTTTTATGAAACAGTGTTTGGATAAAAGAGACATTCAGGAAAACGAGGTGCTCAAGGATACCCAGTCTACCACGATGAAAATTTCACAGCAGTTTACTCCGTGGTGGGATGCAGAATCGGTGGTGGTGGGGTTTCTCCTTTTTTTTTTTTTTTAAGTAATATAGTAATCCTAAATCCCTTTGTTTCCTCCTCAGAATTAGGGCATAGAGAGACATTTTGTCAAAGAGAGATTGTTTTTCTCCAAGGCTCTTCTGTGGGGAAGGGGTCCCTCTGTGGATGGCTACTGGCCGGTGAGCTCGGCTGGGGTTTTTGCTCTCAGACTGGGTAACGCTGGTTGCTCCTGCATTGAAGGAGACAGGCGAAAATGGATGACTCGGATGCGAAGGGGCTGGCTGAGAGTTTTGCAGGTAACTCTGAGATAAATGAGTCACTCAGCTCACCCTGGCACCTCCAACTGGTGACCCATCATCTGCATTGGGGCTTTTCCCTGTCAGACAGCTCCAGTTCACCCTGCAACCTGCATCCATTCCTTAGCATCTCCAGGGAATGGGATGGTAGCCATTTTATTCATCTTTTTGAAAGTTCAGAATAAGCTTGGCATACCAGGAGGCTTCCTGCTGCACCAGTGGTGGGGCCACTAAGGTTAAGAGAGGTGATATTGTCTACCCACAAGACAACCTCTTGGGAAAGCAGTACCTGAAGGGGGCCTACAAGAAAGCTGGGGGTTGCCAGGGCATGTAGCGATAGGACGAGGGGCAATGGTTCTAAAGTAGAGCAGGGCAGGTTTAGATCAGACATTAGGAAGAAGTTCTTTACAATGAGGGTGGTGAGACACTGGCACAGGTTGCCCAGAGAGGGGGTGGAGGCCCCATCCCTGGAGACATTCAAGGCCAGGCTGGATGAGGCTCTGAGCAACCTGATGTAGTTGAAGATGTCCCTGCTCACTGCAGGGGGGCTGGACTAGATGGCCTTTAAAAGTCCCTTCCAACCCAACACATCCTATGATTCTATGGAAGCACAGCAGGTGCTAAGCTGAGGGTGGTGACAGCGGGCAAGCTGGACACCCTGAGGCTCCCTCTCCTGAGGGTGCCGACTGTGTGCTGTCCTTCGGTTGCAGGTGAAACTGGGCTGTGAGGGGCTGCTGCCAAACAGCAAGGAGAGACGGGTGAGTTTGCCTTCAGTGCTGACCCCGGAGGCTGCAGGCAGGAGGTGCCGACGGGCCCGCGCCGGGCGGGCAGCAGGGAATGGCTGAAAGAAATGGTAGGTCTGGCAGGAGCCACTTGCCCTGCCTTTGTTTACTGGTCCAAACGCGGATTATTGTCCCGCGCTAACTGTCAGTCCCTGCGCAGGGGCAGCGGTGGGGCACGGCCATCTGGAGCAGAAGGTGGGAAGGCTGATCTGCCCCGCGGGGCAGGGCCACCTGCAGTGGCAGCTGGGGACGACAGCCTGTGCGTGCCAGGAAATCTCGGCTCCTGCGTCGCGCCTTCCCAGCTTGCACAGCAAAGCTTTTCGAGAAGGCTACGGGCCACCAGGCTGGGTCTTGTTGCAGACAGGGAGGAGGGTCGTTTGGATGGCTCTGATGGTGTACGGCTCACCCTTCACCCCCAGGGGAAGGAAAGCTGCTTCTTCCCTGCCCTAGTCCTCTGAGGAGTATTTCTGGGATTTGCCCCCTCTCCTCTCCCCTCTATGAAGGTGAGTGGAGGAAAACAGCGCTGATGTTTATTTCCTCTTTGTGATTATTTCCAAGCGCTCTTTCTTCATGGTGGTAGGGAGGAAAACAAATTCGAGGCACAAAGCTTTCAAGAAGCTGGCAGGTCGCCGGGCTTTGATTTTCTTTGTGCTCCCTCTGCTTCCAGTGCTTCAGGACCTCTGCAAGTCTGCGGATGCCACCAGGCTGAGTGGTGCAGTTGTTACGCTTGAGGGAAGGGACGCCATCCAGAGGGACACATCAGGATGGCAAGGCTTGAGGAGTGGGCCAATGTGAACCTCGCAGAGCTCCAACGAGGCCAAGTTGCAGGGTTTTGCGCCTGGGTTGGGGCAACCCCTGGTATCAGTCCAGGCTGGGGGACGACGGGGTTGAGAGCAGCTCCACAGAGAAGGACTTGGGAGTTCTGGCGGGTGAGAAGCTGGACATGAGCCGTCAATGTGCGCTCACAGCCCAGAAAGCCAACCGTACCCTGGGGCACATGAAGAGAAGCACAGCCAGCAGGTGGAGGAAGGCGGTTTTCCCCTTTTACTCCACTCTGGTGAGACCCCACCTGGAGTACTGCATCCAGCTCTGGAGCCCTCGGCACAGGTAAGACATGGACCTGTTGGAGTAGGTCCAGAGGAGGGCCACAAAAATGATCTGGAGCACCTCTGCTATGAGGACAGGCTGAGAGAGCTGGGGTTGTTCAGCCTGGAGAAGAGAAGGCTCCAGGGGGACCTTACTGTGGCCTTTCAATATATAATGAGGGCTGATGAGAAATATGGAGAGAGACTTTTTACCAGAGCCTGTACTGATAGGACGAGGGGTTTTAAACTAAAAGAGGGTAGATTTAGATTAGGTATATGGAATAAACCTGAGTCTGAGGTCAGAAACACGAGGGGATGGTGAGTGCAACTGGGTGAGGAGCTGAGAGAAAGTGACTGGGACCAACTGGATGCTCGGGGCAGTGAGCAGGTGCCAGGAGTCCCCAGCCAAGCACCTGTAACCTGTAGCCACTTCTTGACTCTCTCCATTAAAATGCGTAACATTGCTCCTGTTAACAGGAAAGGGACCCAAAATGGATTGACTGCGGGGAACCCAAGTGTCCAAGGGAGGAACACTACAGCAACAGTCCACAGGGAAGCTCTGCACATCTTTTTCCAAGGATTGAATTACCCTGCAAGAACTGAGGCCTTTACCACACACAGAAGGAGGGAGAATCGACGCTCGCGGAGGACCATTGCTATTGCACAGTGACGGCAGGCAAGCATTCAAGAATGAATGGGGCAGAGTAAGAATTCCTGAGATTAAAATTCCTATTCTACGTGTATTTAAGGATTGAATTAAGATTTATACAACCTTACCTGCAGCCTCTCCTAATCTTTCAAACGTGTCGCTTCAAGGTGCTGCTTTTTGTTGTTTGTGTAAGTTGTTAATGGTGTGTCATCATGTAACTAACCCTGCATTCAAAACGCGCAAAGCACAGAGGCAGCGTAGGAAGGAACGCACAGGAACGCAGAAATGGCTAACAAGTGGTTAGCTGCGGCTCTAGCTGGGTGCCAGACATCCCTCTAATGGCCTTTCCAGCCAGCGACAGCATTCCAGCTAGGGCTGGGGTTTGGGCAAAGGGCTAGAAATCGAAATCTTAGTTTCATGACTCTCACTACTGGAAATCATGGCAAGTTTGGAAAAACTCTTCACTCATGAGAATAATGCTATGAAGATTGTTGATGCTCAAAGTGTTAAAGAGGTGGTTAAGGTATTATATAAATAATGACTTTTCATTGTAAAGGCTCATGTAATCACTCCTAATCAGAACCATAACGTTTTCATGTTTGGCTTATCTTACCTCAAACATAACCCTTTCAGATCTGTTTATTGAATACTTTATATATATACACATAAGGTCTACTATGGTTCAAAAGAGCCTCATCTGGGCAGTGACTGAGCCAGACAAAACTGAAAAGAGTGAGCACAGCCAGAATTAAAATTGCCTCTTCCCTCCTCTCAAGCTGACAAACCTTATGTACGTCAAGAGCAGCCTTTTTTCCTCACTCCCTCATCTGTGAAGACCAGTGATCTATTTCATCTGTCTCAAACAAAGGGCTCCTGAAAGATGTTCTCTTAAATTTATTTTCTCAACCCCAGGGGCATACAATTACTGCTGTTCACTCATGCTTTGCGTGTTTAGACATTGGAAGGACGCATCTACTTTCTGTCATTGTTACGGCATTCCCATGGAAAACTCCAGGGCAGCCAGCGCGTTCCCAACCCAGGCTCGGCCCACCGCCGGCCGCGGAGTCAGCAAGCCAAACCTTGTTTAGGTGTTACAGAAGCAAGCCGTATCTTCACTAAGCTGACCTATGTGCTGCCTCTCAGGTCCTGATCTGCGCTCAGTGAGACACGGGGGGAGCACGGCACTGGAGGAGGACCCAGGTGCTTCCTTTGAAATTGCAGCTAGTTCCTCCCAGCAGCATTCCTCAGGGAGCACATGATCGGCATGTGTCAACCCCCGTGACTCAAAAGATAAAACGCTTCACTAGCCCAAACCAAACAGGTCACAAATGGAGCTTTGGTTGTGATTCAGAAAAGCACTCGAGCATCCTTTGCTTTGTGAGCGGTGTGGCGCAAGGCAACCGGATGCACGGACAGGCACGGGGTCTGTTGAAGGCCGCCCATCCTGGCCATGGATTCAATTCCTTATGTCAAGGGAGAGCAAAGGAAGCAGTTGTTAGTACGAGTTTGGCAGCACCTGGGTTGCAACCTCCTAACAGCTCACTGCTGTTTGGACATGCGGGATGAAAACACTGCCATCAGTGTGCAGGAGTCCAGCTTGAGAGACTGATGCAAAAAAACCTTGTTAAAACATCTCCTCAACGACAATTTTATTACATCACGTTATCGGAGTACTGTCAAATTTGGTGATTCAATACACACTTCTGCACCTTGTGGGACAATTAACGTTGTGGACTGGTCGTCCCTTTAGGACGCAAAGCCCAGTGCCCACCCCTTGCTGAAGCTCCTGCTCTCTGGCGCAGTCCCAAAGCTGACTTCACACTAACGTGGCAAGAGCCTGGACGTTGTGGGAGCTTTCAGAGGTCACATGCACGGCATGGGGGTTTCTGACACTTCTGTCTCTAATGCTGCTTTTGGGGCTGTGCTGAGCCTTGGCCGCGTGGCCTCGGAAGGCCCGGACAGTTCGGATAGCACGGATGCAGACCACAAAGCTGGCAAAATACAAACAGGCAGCAGCGACACCGAAAAGGCCGACAGCGGCGTCGCCACCCTGGACCACGCAGTTCATGGAGGTATAACCACGGCGCGCATACAGCCTCTCGCGCCTCTTGCAAACGTCCGTGGCGTTCACCTGGCTGACGAAATGCAGGTAGAGTCCGACCGCCGCGACGTACGCCACACCGGCCAGCAGGTTGAAGGCACATTCGCCTGCCAGCAGCCCTACCCTGAGCTGCTGGATGGGTTTTACCCCCACGACGAGGAAGACAAGGGTAAGGACTGCTGCTGTTAAGCTGAAGGCTACTCCGCCGTACACGCAAGGGGCTCTCATCTGGGTGAACTGCATGTCCAGCTCCCGCACCTCCCGCAGCTCCGTGCCCTCAAAGGGGCTGTAGGCTGAATTCAGGTTAAAGGATCCGATGCCGCCGAGGGAGGTGAAGCCTGCAACAGAGGCTTGGGCAGCGCCCACGCAAATCAGTACCAGGAGGTTAACCGTGATTTCCACAAACTTCAAAATGCCTGCGAGGGGCAGAAAGATGGGAAAAGCTGTTAAAATCCCGTCTTGGCCAAAGCGGGGGTGACAGAAGTACACCAAAACCACAGCCAGAGAGCACTATCACTGAGACAGTCCTCTTGGCTACAGCTATAGAAGAGCCCTGCTTTAAATGAAAAAAAAAAAAA
>VXBO01008630.1:186129-205342 GCA_013400135.1 Rhinoptilus africanus
AAAAAAAAAAGAAGCGTGTGCTCTCATGGGTACATTTCAGAGATTGGGCAAGTTACTTTTTTTAATTTGTCAGTGTGCTTGATAAATGGATCTTCATGCGGGGAAAGAAATCCATAAAAATTTTACTGTGCTTGTGTTGTTGCCAAGGCAAGCGCACAGTGATTGTATTTTGGCCCGTAACTACTTGGCATAAACACACCGAGCAAGAAATATGCAGTAGGAACAAAATGCCGAGTTTAAAGCTGACAAAAACCTAGAAGCTTCTAATGGCTGAAAATATTGTGCAGGTTATTTAGGTCCTTTAAAATACGTTTACTGCTTTAACTTACACCCTTTTGTCTTTCAAAGTGTTTGTTAATTTAACCTTATTATCTAACCAGATGTAACTTCCACTTCATCACCCTCAGAAATAGGAAACTCTTCATAAATCTGAAGCAGCAGTCCCCGATTGCACAAAAAAAAGGAGGAGGGGACCCCCACCTTATATATAAAGGTAAAGTAAGTGAATTTGATACCGGGTCATGTGTTCTCTTCCACACCCCCAGCTTCAGAAGCAAACCTTATGACTCCTGAGCTGACTCTTCTCTTCTTTTTCTTACATTGTAATACTGATAAAGGTAACCAAGTTTTTTTAAGAAAAAGTGGATAAATGACTTCTTTTTGTGGTAGCTGCCCATCAGGAAGGTGCAGCATCTGTTAGACACATCTGATTATTCTGTGACAGCTCACTAGGGGTCAGACTAAGATTAGTAAACATGACGGATGTTGAAGTGAAGCATAACTAGAGCTGCCCGTTCGGGAAATGAAAACCCCTAGTGTACCACGCGTGTGGCTCCTCAAGTTCTGAACCTAATTACAGAATTGTGCATCTTCTTATTCCATTGCAGCCTGACAGCCGAGACCATAAGATGCTCAGCAGAGTGGTCCTGTATTTGCCTTTAAAGTGTATGTGGGGAATCTCTGGTTTGCACAGAGTTTCATTTTATGCTGCTAACATTGATCAGCATGGCATTTTCCCCTTGAGCAATGGCTCAGTTGCTGTCAAGGCTGCTTGGGCTTGAGAAGAATGGGCTGAAGCAGCACGCAAGGGAATTGGACAAATTCCTCTCTTGTGTTGCCAGATGCTTCTAACCGAAGAAAGCCAGTGACAGCCACCATGAAGGATTATCGGATATTCCTGTTCCGCCCCTTCTTATTCCCTCCACAGAGGGCTGAGGGTAACGAGCACTTTCCTCCTGCTGCTTGCCCTTCACAGGAAGGTGCCTGCAATGGTTTCACAAGGGTCTTTGGCCACTTCAGGAGTTCCTGCTTCCCCCTCTACCCAGACTGGTCCCCTCACTTCTGCTAATGGTAGGTGCTGAGCCCATTCACATCGTGGCCTTGCAAAGCATCCCAGAGGCACAAAGGAGAGCAGCGACAACAGTGGTAGTACTTGGGAATGGAATATCTGAGGGTCAGCATGTTTCCGTTTGTGTGTGTGTGTATATATGTATATATACATATGCAAGTGCATACATATAGAGATTTCATATCCTAAAATGAATTAGGCAGAGCAGGCAGAGAAGACAAAATGCTCTTGCTGAGGACAAATGAAGCATGCAGTGTTCTTCAGAGGTTCTATGTATGTGTTCTTCAGAGGTGATGCTGATTTCTGCATGACAACATGCCTTTTCCTTGACCCTTCTGCACAACGATTTCTGTAAAGCAGGGCAATAACCATGCTGGTTACCAAATCTGTTCAGGAGGCTTCAAATATTTCAAAGAAAGTCTTTGTGAAGCATAATGCAAGGAGAAATTTAAATCTTGGTCCAGGAGACAGGATTTGGAACAAATCCTTGCACCAAATTCAAACGATGTAGCCAAAAGACTCAACATTTTTAATGGGTACAGAATAATCACTTTAGCAGGACTGTTCAAAATATTTTGAAAGAGTAATAACTGTACAGGACATTCATTGGAACTGGATCAGATATTTTTTGTCTGCTTGGTTGAGATGTACAATATGCCTTCCAAATACAGGGAGTCAACTTAGGTCCCGGGGGCCCTTGGACCCTGTACTGGACGCAGAAGGCCACTTCCCTTTCTAAGGGCTGACTACTGATTTCATAGATGCTCCATCAGGAAGCAGTTCTTACAAGTCTACAGGGAGGAAAGACCATTTGATTAAGGGAAACATAAATTTTTAATATGTTTGGGAACTTGGAAATTGGGAATTCATGACCAATCTTCAGAATTTCCTTTTCATCTATGACTAGTGAGGCACTCTGACCCGCCGAGCATGGACTTTTCCTGTACATCACATGCACAAGAGCTTTAGAAAAGGCAATTTTCTGTTGTCGAAGTAGTCAGCACCTGCTGCAAACCTCCCCACTTTTATAACTGACCCCAATCCTCAACGAGGCTGCTCCAAACCTTCCTACATATTTACACAAATTCTGCATGCGACCCCTTAATTTCACTGAGCTGACTGCTGGTACCACAGTGGTGCTGGCAGAACGTGTCTCTTTTTACTCACGGGATGACAAATATGATCAATGTAGGCGTACTGTATTTTTAACTGCAGCAGTAGATGCTTTAATGGCATGCTTGAAAAACTTCCTTAGACAGGGAATTCAGGTTGGACAGGTTTTGTATGAACCTGTACAGTCTTCACACACGCCTGCTGTAGAATTGAGAAGAGTAACTAAACAATGGAAAGAGGCTCATTAGCAGTTACTCCACCAGTTATTTGCATCACATGGATTAATTTTTGTTTTTTAAAACGTGCAGTAACAAAGCCTCCTGTATTAAAGAAAATCCTAAAATGATAATCAGTCTGTAGAATGAAGCTGTGAGTTACAAGGCTATGATGAGAGCCAGCAGGGTTTGTGAAAGCAGCAGACAATTAGTGGAAATCCCTAAGGCCTTGTACAATCATTAGGGCTTTGATGGCAATATTAAGCCCTGTAAGTATGTTCAGATCTGACCCGAGCACCCCAAAAGCCTTATGCAAACTTGACCTGTGCCTAGTTACAAGCTGATACCCAAGCCTACTACACTAGTATAAACAGGATGGACAGACTTTGAGAAAAAAGGAGTAAAAGGAGAGTTATGTTTTGAATCTTAGCTCTGTCAAGGTATGCTAACACACATACACTAGCAGCGACCTATGTCAAGCAGTGTACTGCTGGCAGAAAGGGCCGAGTTAAAAGCCGCACTTCTGAGTCTGTGCCGTCATTCCTGCTTTCACAGGCCAGTTAGCTACATCATCTTAGAGTTACAGCTGCAGAAATTAGACTGCCAAAAGGTCTTCCTAAGCAGAAGTTACTTATCTCTACAACTATTCCCTAATCCCATGCAACAATGAACGCATTGCAGGACTTGAGTGTGAAATGACAGCAGGTCTGAAAATCTCAGAATTCTACTGGCTTGATTCCTTTCTCAAGTTCAAAATCTTGGGACCTATCTAAAATGCTAATGATTTGTATTAAAATTACCACAGTGCTGAGCTCGCTTTAGGAACTAACCCTCTCTGTATCAAGCAAGTAAAGAGACTCAAGTCTGGGCTCCTGGATTTCCATTTGCTTTCCCATGCTTCTTGCCTGCTCTGCTTTTCAGCACTGGAGGTGAGCAGAAGGGCCGCAATCTAAAAGACAGCGCTTTCCAGAGCTTTCCAGAGAATTTTTTCATTCATTCCATAAAATCTAAATCTGCAGTGGACAGTAACTTCAGTGTATTGTACTTGTTAACTTTGAATATGATCTTTTTTGCAGTAAGGAGGCTTCCTGCTATTATAAACATTTCCAGTTTATGCTATTAAACTACTATTCGCTTTTTCTTTCCTTTCTGTACCAGGTGCACACTGGGCTATTGCCCACGGTATTATCCCACTGATCAACGGTTTCATCTTCTGTCCAATGGTGGGCTTAAGCATCCAGTGACGCAGCCAGGCGGGCCGTTAAGAGCACAGATCCACAGGCAGCTGGCCTTACTCCAACAGCTCCTGCACCGGGCTGGGCAGCCACCACTTCTCTCACCTGCCCAGTAATAACTCCAGCCTAGCATTAGGACCTTCCAAGAGATGTTTTAATAAATTAAAATAGCAGGAAACGATTCAACTCCTTTCTTGTGTGCTGCTGTTTTTTCCTGCAACTCTAACAACTTGAGGTGACTCACAGAAGACCCGATGAGCAATCGTGCGGCATGAGTTTAGCAGGCGAAATAACACAGCCAGCACCAGAAACTCTCCCGTTCAGGTGAGGCAAGCTGCTAAATCTGCATGCTCTGCCTCAAAAATACACCGTGGCTGACTGTGTGGTGTCCTGTAACTCAACTGCACGGTCAAGTCTCATGCGTTGGAAGCTGTGAGGAAGCTTTTTTCATCCAGGCAGTGTAACAGGATGGCCCCAGTGTTCAGGTGGCAGGATCACAGTGTGAGTACGTACTTGTATACATAAAGTAAAATTGTCAAATCTTGTTTGTTCCTCTGTTTCTGAGGCTGACATGAATCAATCTGTAGGACAGTCAGTTCTGGCTGCTTCTCCTGAACTCGCCCTGACCCTAAAAGGGCCTGACTAATAGAGGAGGCCTTCAGAGTGTCTCCCTCCACTGCGTCTTGGCACAGTAGTCACTTTTTTCCTCCCCTGGACTCTTTCTTCTGTCTCTTTTGGTATTATTCTTTTGTCTTGAGTTAATGTCCCTGTGTATTTCTAAGATATTTTATCTTTGGCTTTCTCCATTGTGGCTCGCTTTCTCCCTTTGCTTCCGCTGCAGGCCACGTACCAGTGGGACCATCGGTACCCAGCTGGCAGCCCCGGAGATGCCCAGCTGCCCCTCTCGGACACCTCCACTCCAGCGGCAGGGCAGCCATACAGGGAGCCACACAGGTCAGAGGCGCCTGTATCACATCCCATTAGGGGTCAGAGAAGGGAAGAAAGGAGTTAGAGGCTACAAACACACATTAAAAAATCATTCTCCCAGCCTTTCTCACTGAAAGTTGTCTTTTGGGAGTTTTTTTCCCAGTTTGGGTAGCTTTCTGTTCTTCAGAGATAATCTTTTTTTTTTTTTTCTTCCCCAAAAGAGCAGACAAGTATTTTGACCATATATAGTGACTTACAAAAGCTGCAGTCAGTCCTGAAAAGGATCTCAAATGCTGAACTTCTCTTGCCAGTGCCAGTTTGGCATTCCCCAGAGAGTAAAGGCACAGCTCAATGCGCAGCTTTGGTCATCTCTCTGCTAAACGGAGTTGGGGGCAGGAGGAATAGGTAACGGGAAAAGGGGAGGAAAAGTGAAAATGTCAAATAAAAAGGGGTTTTGTTCTGTTTTTGGACAGGGACAAAAACATGACAGAAGTAGGGAGTAACCAAAACAGTGGAGGAGAACTGAACAAGGGAAATGAAATGGAGAGAACAGTCACAACAGATTATAAATATGAAATCTGGATGCAGAGTACTAAAACATCTTGCTAACGGTATTATTCCGCTTATGTATGCCAGTAGGAAGCAAGATCTTACTGAAACCAGTGACAGGAATTCAACCAACTTCACTGATGCAGGATCAGGGCAACACACAGCTTTGTGGTAAACAAATCCCCTCCAAGCCCCCACCCCACCATTGTTTTTGTAGGGCTCTGTGTTCTTCAGCCAGTGGTGGGATTTAGCTTCCACTAAACTCTCCCTAATGGAGTAATGTTCAAAGGCGGAAAAAACCACAACCCAACCCTAAAACACAAGAGTTAGGCAATGTAACACCAACAGTTATTCACTGAATTTTGGCTTTTCAAAGGACCCAAGGGACCTACGTACTCAGAGCCAACTGTATTTAAATGGCATGTAAGTGCCCAACACATTTATGCTCATTTGAGATATCCGTCTTACTGGAAATGGATGGAAAAGTAGTTAAACACTGGGAAAATTAAATGATTTATGTGCTCCAGAAAGAAGCATTATTATCATCTTTTAATAAGTTGTCCCTCTTTAGTCAAGATAATCACTCCATTAGGAAATCTCAAAGGATGACCAGCCTTGTTTTTAATGATTCAGAGAAGCCTTATGTTCACAATCAGAGTGCTCAGATCCAAACGTATTGTCCTGTTTTTCCTGTGTATTGTCTTCTCTTAAAGAACTACTGTCCCACCTGCTCTATTCCTTCTCCTTAATACCCTCCCATCCTCTAAACAGTGCTGTCCAATTTTCACAGGAAAGGGTGGACTTCGTTTGTAGAACTACTGCATCAGCCTCTATCCCCACAGAGTTTCCCACCGCTGTATGATACTAACATTTACTTGCCATTGAGACACAGCTTCAGAACAACCCAGCCCCTGCCTGGGAATGACAGCTCTGGTTTACTTGTTCCCAGTAGTTCCTTAAAGCATCACTTCTAGCACGTTCTTGATTTCTCTCCCGTTAACCAAGCATGAGTCATCTGCCACAATTTTGGAAAGGGTGGGAAGCAAAAGGTCTTGTATGAAACTGTAGCACTTGGAAATACTGATTTAAATACAACAGCTGTAAAAGGCTGTACATCAATTTGTAGCACTGGTAGGTCGCTGCACGGTCATCTCATGGTCTGCATTTCAGGAAGTAGCCTTTTTTTCTCCCTAATGCATCCATAGTTCTTTCAAGTAGTAAACAAATACCTTGGTGCCGAAACAAACTTGTAGGAGTTTTTTTTTAAAAGGAGTTCAGAAAACAATGAAATACTCTTGTTCCTTATGCCAACTTTCCATAGCCACTCCCTCCATTTGAACTGAAACCGAGCCACCTTTAGAAAGTACAAAGATTGGGGTGTTACTGCTCTTTAAGTAATCATAGTCTGGCTGAAGGTAGGCCAGGTTGGAGGCACCTGTGAACCCGAGCGAGCTTCTCATTCACTCTACCAACCGCGGGTTGTCACACCTGGCGAGCAACATTCCTGACTGGGTGGATTCTTCTCCTTTCCATGAGCTAAGATCACCCGCTCAAGAAATACAGCTACATTCAATATATAGTCAGTCTGCTGTACCGCTTAGCTTTGAGAGACACTTAAAGAGAAAAGGTTTTTTTTCTTCGTTCCCAGAATTTGGGTCAGATGTAGAGAAGACAAACCCAGTGATCTTACCAGAAAGATGGTGCAACTCCTGTTCTATACAAGTAAGATTTCCCAGTAGGGAAGAACGGGCTTGAGCGTAACACATACCTAACAGCTAACATCAACCTTGCCAGCGCCTTCCCCTGCCAATTTGAGTCTCCTCAGTTGTTGCTCTCCCCTCTCTAAAAACAAAAGTGTGCACATTCGCACAATGCCAAAAGGCGGATGAAAAAAATTTGATATAAAGATGTGGGCAGAGTGAAGTTTCCTATGTTGCTGGTGCAACTGTTTGCTGAAGGTAACATTTGGCATCTGCAAATAGTGTAGCTCCCCTGCATGTTTTTATAGAGGTAACGGTTCATGGCCATTTGTATTTCACAACAAACAGCACTTACCTCCAAGTGAAATACTTTAACTTCAGAACAGGAAGGTTACCTGCAGCTCTGCCAGTGTGTCTTGTTACTGTGTAATTTTAATTAATCATTTTGAATAACTGGGATTATTTTTATCTATACAGCTCTGTCCAATTCCCACTACTAATATCCTCCGTCTTCACAATTACAAGATTAAAAACTTGATGTCAAATTCAGTCTGTTAGTCACACTGTATTTAAAATATGCTTTGTAACAGGCAGGAGGGGGAAGCCATCTAATTACAAGTGAGACTATAGGGGACCTTAGTGCTCTTTTCTTACAGCAGAAATAAATATGTTGAAACTAACAGCCACGGGAACAGTGTAGGACAGCTTTGAGCACAATTTAAAGGAGCTAAGCACTAAGCACAGCAGACCGCAGGGCTAAAATGTGAAGATGGTGACTACAAAATACAGCAGTTTCTAATCCTATTGGGTGCCTCCACAGAAATTTAAGTATCCTGCTGACCACCGCTGAAAAGATCTAACATATGCTGCTGAACGTACTTGCCAAACCCTTGTTTTCACCCACAGTTACCTGCATTATGCTTATTTAATGACCTTCAGTGGTTTTGAACATACACAACTGAAGCTACAAAAGGTCTTCTACTTCAGTCCAATGCCTCTTGCAGACCACTTTTCTCCCCCAACATCTCCACAGCACTGGAAGGGATGCGAGTGCTCTGCAAAACATTGTTCTCCTCCTGCTCCCACATCTGACTCAGGACAGAACAGAACAACGTAACAGCAGCAGTATAATGGTTATGAACAATGGCATAACTCAAACCAAGTGTCTACTAGTGTGAACCCTGTGTTTAGAGTGACTTTTCATCTCAGTATTTTTTTCTAGTCTATGCATACTTGCCAGCATGCATAGCCACAGGAAAAAAATTAGACTGTGTTTTGTAAAAACAAAAGCTTATAGATGTTTACATTTGAATTAATGCTGGCTTGTTAATGCATGAATATATCCTGGAGAAAGTCATTGTTACTCCCTAATTCTATTTCCTCCTCCAAATAAATTCAGTTTGATATTTCCTCCTGGCTATGCCTGAAATTGGAGACTTTTCTTGTTGTTACAAACCATAATGCTGACTTTTTTCTGAGAGGAAATTGGTCTGAAGGTTTTAACAATTGTGGATGTTAGAATGTAGGCTAAAGACATGATTGTTTGGAAGCTCCTACAATATGCTTAAGAAATCTGACCCTATTCATGGCGCCTCTTTAAGCTGTATTCATGGTAGCAAAGAACAGGGATTCAATTATACTTGCTCCCCCACAAACCGTTTTCTAACTTTTTTAGTGCTGTCTCCCTTAAATGCCAAGTGGGTTGAAAAATAAAAATGAAAAAAAGAAGTTACTTAGCTCAGAAGTTATGACCAGCACAGTACAATTCTATACAAGGCAAAAGTGCAGGCATTTCCTGAGTCGCATACTGACCAAAGATGGGAGAAACTTGGTTTACCTTCACTGTTTAAGCAAAACTAAAGGAAGCATTACCCTGGAACTGCATTGCTCCACCTCTTTCAAACCAATATACATACTAAAAAGAAAATGAAAAAATAACTATGATCAATTTAAGATCAGCAATTCACTCTTGGGTTTGACTCAGATTTCGCTCTAAGGTGAAGGAAGCAGCATGACAACCAGCCTTGAACACTTCTCTCATTCCCTGTGGTAACCAAAAGCACTGAATCTATTTTCAAAGGACCCAAGGGGGTCCTTTGAAAAGCAAATACAATTACTAATTTAGTTTTTCTACGCAGAAGAACTACAGAAAATTTATCTGCACTGTGAAAAGCAAGTTGAATGTTTTCTTCTGAAAGAATTTCAGCTCCAAGTATCCCCAGGCCAAAAACTCGTGTTGTTTTCACCGTGTGCTGCTTTAAATGGCAAGCACTATTGTGCTAAGTTGTAAGAAATGGTTATTGCAAGCAGTAGTTCCTTAGTGAGGAAAGGTTTGTCTTTATCAGGAATGGTTTACTTCCAATTCCTATATAATTATAGGCAACTAGATGGCTTGATACCAGTCTATAACTGCTCCCCGTCTTCTGCACTACTACAGAAACAGAAGGTGGCAGACTTCTGTGTTTCTATTGCCTTTTGAATGTGCAGACTCACAATTGTGAAGTCTATACGAAAAATACATATAGAAACTAGACCTAAAGCCAGCAGAGCAGGGAGAGGCGAGTTTGTTAGAGGGAAGTAATTTGAAAGAATTGGCAGATACATGAAGAAAGGCATTTCAAGTGGTAGTGCTCTTAAACAACACAAGCACCTGTGAGATGGAAGATCCTCTCACAGGTTAGTAGTAGTTAAAATAAAGACTAAGAGGAAACAACTGGTTTTCAAACAAATAGAGTTAAGGAGAAGTTTTGTTTTGTGCTGCCTGTCACTAGTTATGCCCGTGTTAGCAGTGCAATGGAAGCGGATCTGTAGAGTCAAACAGTTGAAGCTGAAGTCCCAGGAACTACACAATGGACGTTTTCTGGGGAGAGAGAAGTACTTTATTCTAGCTTTAGTTTGGTCCAAAGGACAGAGTGCTGGCTAGTAGTTATAGCTCACCCTCTCATTTACTTTTATTTGAAGGAAATACAGTTTCTGCATCCTGAGATTGCTCTGCAACATGATCCAAAGAGCAGTAAGTAGGGGCTCTGAAGAGATTCATCTATAAAAAATTATTTGAAAAACACTGAATAGTGAGATTCTGAAGTATGTTTAAATAATAACCAGACAAAATTCTTCCATGATTGCCACCTGTAAAATTGGTAGGCTGCTGAGAGTTCAAGCATTAGAAGGAAAGATTAATGAAATCAGTGCTTAATAAGTACATGCATGTACTCAAACACCCCCTCGTCTGCAGAGCACACAGGTGGGCTCTGAACACATCATTTCAGGTACAGAGCTGACAGGCCAACCAGAAGTGGAAAGAATTCACTCTTGATAAAGACAGAACTGACTATTCTGCACTCTGTGAAGAAGTGATATGAGCACAGTGACAGGGAGAAAGGTGAGACTTCAGTCTGAAATCATAAATATCATGGAGAAGGTAAATATATAAGATTATCATTAGGTATTTTGAATACCACCAGCATCAGAGACACTTTCTTTAAAACATTTTAAGGAACAAAACAGTACTTCTTCAAGAGGCGCAAAGAAACTGTGGAACTCCTTACTGTAAGATAATACACAGGCCAAACATATTCAAAAGAGAATTCAGAAAAGGATTAAACAAATCTGAAAGGTCTGTAAAAAGGTATTAAGCATAACAGAAGAGAATACAGTTTTCCAGTTCAGGGAATTCCACCAATCTGAAGTTTGGAGAGTATTCCAGAGGATGGTTCACTCTCCACTGGTCCAAACTCTGACGATCCTCTTAAATTTGCACTCTAGTACATTGTCTGAGAGGATGCATAATTAGTTGCCACATATGATCCAGTACTGCTAGTCACGTGATTCTACATGAATGGCTTTGATAGCTATTGCTCATATAACGTTTTAACAGACTTTTACCTTTCTGTTTTCAAGATGAAAGTAATAAAAAGGAACAGAATGTTTTGAAGTTTCTTAGATGGTATCAAATGTTGTACCGACAAAAGGAGTCAGTATCAGTTGTTTCTTCTATTACGTTTGGGTTGGGTTTGTCTTAATGTGGCGGTAGGGAAAAAAAGGGGGCAGTAATTAGGGAGGGAAGGTGGGGAATGACAAAGACAAGAGAACAATGTCCGTTTTTATGTTGCTGCTTGCAGCTAAGGTGCTTGAATGATCACTGCAAAAATGTCTATTTCTGAAACTCAACTTAAACTTTTTGGGATATTGCTGATGAAAAGCATGGATGAAGAAGGCAGTATCTGGGTGAAGGAAATACTTTTCAGAGCTCTGGTTGTTTAGTAGTCCTCTCTAGTTTGCCCAACTGGTCAACATGCAGTAAGAGCGTAACTATATTTGCTGAGCAAAAGAAAAGAAAAAAAAAAACACCATAGTGAAAGTAGAGTGATGCATGGTCAGAAACTTCAGCAACTCAGGTCCACATTTCAGCTGTTGCTTTGGAAAAGACTGTAATACATCACTTGATTTCCCAGCCTTGTTTGATTCTAGTTTATTTAAGAAGTATGGTGATTGGGAAGGGGGAATTTCACCAGAGTGCTGATAAATCATTTGCAAAGGAAAGAGATGGTTAAAAAGTATTTACAGGAACTTTTCATGCTGTAAGAAGTTGTAGCTCACATGTACTGACTCTTAGTAAACAGTTCATGTAGTTTTTCATTTATAACATTAATTGTGACTGCAGGGAATACAGAATTCTGTAAAACAATTCAAGGAAATTCTGCTAAAACGTGGTACTTTCAAAAATTAAACAGAGGACTAACATTCTCATAACCTTATCAACCTCCAATATATTTTCATTTTTTGAAGTAAAACTGCTAATAAAAGGGTTTATTTTCTACACAATCTCTTTTCCTTCCTCCACTGCAAGCTCAGACATTAAATTTTTGGAAAATACTGTGCAATACCTGGGGGAGGGGTGGGAGTGAAATCATCATCACCAACTGATGCATCCAAAACTAGGACATTTTGAAAATGTTAATGATGTTTTATGCACTGAAATAATTAGAAGCAAATGCGGGTCAAAAAACCCCAGCAAGTCACATTAAGCTATCCGTAAGTCTAAACAACAAACTGAAAATGAAAAATAACCTGCCACTTAATTTTTCTAAAGCTGTGACAAAATAAGGCATGGAGTTTTCTATAGCTTCTCAGACGAGTTAAAATAATTTAGTATTGTTGAAAACGAAACCACTGATACAATTTTATCAGCAATAAAATATCAGTATGGCTCTGTATCATTAAATATGCTCTACTAACTGTTGTTAAATCTCCTTGAGATGAAAACAAAACTGCATACAAATACACAGAACATATTTATAGGAGAAAACAGTTCATCTCACTCTTAAAATTATTCACATATTCCCATACAGAGAAATATTATGAGCAAATTGAGCATGTTATTTAACTTCCCTTCACGGAGTGAAGAAATAATCATAGAATCATAGCATCATAGAATCAGTGAGGTTGGAAGGGACCTTTAAGATCATCAAGTCCAACCATTAACCTACCCTGACAAAAACCACTTCTAAACCATGTCCCTAAGCACCTCATCTACCCTTTTCTTAAACACCTCCAGGGATGGTGAACCTACCACCTCCCTAGGCAGCCTATTCCAATGTTTAATAACCCTTTCAGTGTAAAAATATTTCCTGATATCTAATCTAAACCTCCCCTGACGTAGCTTGAACCCGTTTCCTCTTGTCCTATCACTTGTCACCAGGGAGAAGAGGTCAGCTCCCATCTCTCTACAGCCTCCTTTCAGGTAGTTGTAGAGGGTGATGAGGTCTACCCTCAGCCTCCTCCAGGCTAAACAACCCCAGTTCCTTCAGTCGTTCCTCATAAGGTTTGTCCTCCAGACCCCTCACCAGCTTCGTAGACCTCCTCTGGACACACTCCAACACCTCAATGTCCTTCTTGTAGTGAGGGGCAATCTAACAGTATGTATTTTAATTTACTTCTAACAACTAAACTCTTAATTTGTCTCTTGACTGGAGGACACTGAAAGGCTGTTTATGGACTTCAGCCAAAGACTTTGCACCTAGCTGAAAGTTGCAACTCAGACTGCAATGGGCCTTTCCTACAAACAAGGTGAGAAAGTTCACGGTCCTGCAAGAGGAAAAACTTCGAAGGAGTAATGGATATTTTAGTGCCCTTTTTTTTTTTCAGTTTATGGGAATGAGTTTACTAAGTGTTAAGGCTGATTTACTCCCACATTAATGCTCATTTCTCCGCTTGTTGTAGTCATTTTCTAGCTATGAAAAAACAAGTTATTTCTCAAGAGCTGTTTTATTGGATTCATGTCCATAAAATAGTTTTCTCTCCCGCAATGTTGCTTTATAGAAATGTATCAGTGATGACTGGATTAAATCCAGAGTTGATAAAAAGTCTGAGAAGAATGTGTAAGAAATAAACTAGCATCAAAGCTTCAACAGCCATCTTTAAATTGCCTACAGATGCAAGTATCTATTTTATTCCTAAATCGCCAAAATTAACTCTTGCTGCACAACCTGGGTGGTTATGGACGTGACCTGCTCTGATGCTCTTTATGCATGTTCTGGAGAGGCATTTTCAAGTATCTAAATATCTCTATAAATCTTTCCTTTAGTAACCCACAGTTATGCCATTCATTAACTTTAACTCTCCCAGTTTGTTTTGTTTTTGGTTTTTTGTTTAATATTTCCCTAGCTTTACTTTTTTGTGCTTCTAAACACAGAAGCCAAACCCATTGCCAAATATCTAAATATCTCTATAAATCTTTCCTTTAGTAACCCACAGTTACACCATTTGTTAACTTTAATTCTCCCTGTTTTGTTTTTTTGTTTTGTTTTTTTTTTTTTTTTAAATATTTCACTAGTTTTACTTTTTTGGACTTCTAAATACAGAAACCAAACCCAGGACAAGTCCTTAGAAAGAGAAGGGTGGATGGCAGGCAGTAAGAATCTCACGTACCTCTTGTTGTGCACACCTTTGAACACTTCATTGAGAAGGTTTCTTTGGGAGGATAATGTTCTGGTGGTGGACCAAAATATTCCCGTGCTGTTTCTGAGGTTTTAGAGTAAGGGTCTGAGTAAACAGTGGAAGTCTTTGAGTGCTGGCCACCTCGGATGTCTTCTGTTGATCTACAGTGGAGTAAATGACTAACGTAAATTAATTAGATCATGCTCTCTCCTGAACGTTAAAACATGAGAAACTGGCAGAGGCTCCTGCCAGTGGAACCAGCTAGCCTGCTTCACAGGTATCTGCTCTTTTTCGCTTGCGCATTTTGAAAGCAAATATCCCAAATCCTTGCATAAATCCACGTTCACAAGGATATTTGCACTTGATCATTGTTATTTTGGAAAACTGTGTACTCATTGAGCAGGCTGGCTGAATTGTTTAGTTTACCTGCAAAAGGCAGTAAGGAGGAGGGTGTGGGGAGAGTTCCTGTTCCCACAAAAACAAGCATCAGCTTTTTCATGAAAACCAAGCATTTTTAGCTAGTCCATAGCAGCCCAGGGAATAAAAATGAGAAATATTTTCACATCATAAATGTGTGAAGTAGCACGACTATTTCATGGGTAAGCAATTTGTCAAGTCTGTACTTCCAATTACTATGTCTCACAAAGATGCCTTTTAAAAGAATGAAAGCTATTAAAAGAAACAGAGAAAGATTTTAAAGCGGGAGAAAAAAAATTTGCTTAATTAAAAATTTCTCTCTTTTTTTTTTTTTTTGAGGTCTTTGATGATATTTGAAGAGGAATCTAAAATCGACCCCAAAAGTCAATTTCTCGTGTTTCCAATTAGACTCTTCATTTGTATACTTCAAAATGGAACCATCCGCTTTGTTGCAATGACGTACAGCTCCACATCTAAAGCCTGATGATTTTTAAGATTGGTGAGATTTAGATTATTCTATGGAAAAAGTGCAATTTCCACTTTTTAAACTGAGCTAATACACGGGTTAAAAGAAACATTAGCTGTAAATTGCTTTGTGTTTGGTCTAATCTAAATGTTCTCCTTCATCTGAAGGAGAATTGGAGCTTGCCTTTTTCAAAGTGCAGCTGGATGATTTTGTTATTAAAGGGTATTTTAAGTCTCATTCAGCATTATTGTTTTTAAAAGTCTTCTTCCTATTCAGTTTTTATCTTGAATTTCTTATCCACAGATCAGCATTTTCAACTGTAGTTTTGTTTCCTAGTATCACTGCACTTCACTAAGGTTTATCTTAATACAATTCCAGATTCAACTTACAAATATTATCTCATTTATCCACATTAAATCATGTTCTTTGTAGTTTTTACATTTTAATTAAGACATTCAATAACAAGACCAATGCTAACATCTCTGCGTGTAGTTGTCAACAGCTCTATTTGGCTGAAACACTTCTGATTTTTCTGACCTTTGTCCTGTGTCTTGTGCAACCACCAAAGCATCCTGCGCAGCTGTGTCACATAAATTAAATAAGCTGTGTGATTTATAAGACTTCCAGTTAACTTGAAAGCAATCCCTTTGGTACTTCTGATGCAGCTGCTTCTATTGTATCCTGCTACTTGCCAGAAAACAAAACATAACAAAACCAAAAACCAAAACCCCTCTAACGTTCAGCAACAGAGTACAATTAGGAAAAAAAAATTACTTCTTTCAGATGCTTTTTTCCTCACAGTGGCCTATTCTGGTCACCTTTGCTCCTGTTTTCCTTCCAGCTCAGGGTAATACATTGTCAACCTCATTCTCCCCAGCAATGAGATGAAGCTTGCTATAGGAGTTTCAGACAGAAATGCATTTGGAAAGAGAAATACTCTGGCTATGAATTCTTGCTCATAAGGGATGAAAGCATTAGGCACCCAAATAACAGTTTCCACGAAACTCTTCCCATCTATTTCATTATAGTATCTGGAAGTCTTTTGATCCATCTGCCTAAGTCTTCACCAAAATACTGATATTTCCTTACAAAAGCAGCTGGCTTCATCATGAGAGCTAAGCAGGAGACATGCTGTTAGGTTAAGCCAAATTCCACCAAAATAACGATGAAAAAGTTTTTTTGATCAGTTGGAATGAGGGCTGGTGGGCCCCAGATTCTCAGCTCGACACTAAGAATTATCTCCATGGCTGTTAGAGATCTGTAGCTGCAGCTTCCTTTCCTCATATCCCCTGTGCATACAGGGATGGTGTAATGTTGTTTACGGTCCTTCGATCAATTTTCTGTCTATGTGTCCAGTTATTAAAAAATAACAGCAAAACCAAGAAGTACAGACAAGCGCTTTACTAGGAAGCGGTGGTTTAATTTATAGCTGTACTTTCACACATTGCTTTTATTATGCTATATATGAAAAAAGAAAACCATGAAAAAAACAAAATTCCAACCCTTTGTTTTTTCTTTTCTATCCACAGTGCAATTAATATATTCCTGGCATTTGATGTTCTCATTTCTACGTTCAAGATAATTTAACTATGTCCTCTCTCCTGATATCTGCTTTTGCTGAAGACAGTCATTTAGTCTCCGTGAATGATTCTCAGGCTTTGTTCCCATTTCTCTCCAACTTTTAATGATTTAAAAGAGACAGAAGAAAAATTAATTAGCTATTTTCATAATATAATAGGATTATCATGCAAATGTTTTATTAGCCATAAGTAGTCCTTCTAGTACACACAGTGCTCTTCACTGCTGCTTTTATTCTCATCCTGTTTTTCTTGTTAAAACTCATATTATCATGAAGTACGTCGTACTTCAGCTTTCCAATAATATGAATTATATTTATTTCCTGTCCCTCTTTGCCTCTGTTCTTAAATTGCCCGACAGCCATGTCCCTAGAGACTAAACAGGAGTGATGAACACCTCACTGCCACGGACAATTTGCCAGCGCTGTTCAGAGCTACAGACCTCTCTCTTACAACGCAGTCCCTAGCATGCACTCAAAGGAAAACAGCCTTCGCTCACTTCTAATGTGCTGTAGGTTAGCCAGGCTGAAAGGAGAAGTGTAATATCCTAAGAGTTTATTTGTCACTCCAAACCTTCTATTAGTTGATTTGCTTATTGTGCTAATAGGGGCTGACCAAGTGCCGCAAACTGCCTTAGACACTTCAACTACTAATTTATTGACTGTGACTACTGAATTTAATTTTGTTTTGGATGAATAAGAACTTGTTCACAGCTGAACTAGAGCAACCCGAGAGTTCAGCAAGTCCCTGTATTGATCCCAGTCACGTAACATTCTTATTTAACCAATGCATATTTGGCAAGCCTTGGCTTGCTGTCACCTGCTGACCAGCCTCTTCAGGAACTGTACTAAGACACATGGTCACACTTCACCTACTCGTGACCCCACTTGATACAGATAACCCCATGAAATTCACACCTCTGACTGTGCCACGCAGACTACTTTTCTTCCCACTTTCAAGCTCAATACAAAGGTTAAATTTCTAAGTGTAAAATAGCTCCCTGATACCAAACATGGCGTGCTCATGCTTCATGCTTTCAAGGCTGAGTAAATGCTTTCTCTATTGTAATATGAAGGTATTCAAAAGTGAACAAACAAGATGTCAGACATTATAGACCTGCTGTGCTATGTTTCTTCAAGGTGATAAAGACGTACCTTGCATTATACGGGTATGGTTTTCTTGCTCTTCTGTCTTCCTCGTATCTATCAGATCTGTGATTCTCATGGTGGCTGTATTGCTTATCTTGGTATCGTCTCCCAGCATGAGACATCTTGTTTCTTACATGTATTCCTTCTTCATAAAATAACTTCCTGAGCCAGAGAAACAGAACTGGTTAATTTTATAGCTCTACTTAAAGTTATACATTGACCAGCACTCATCCATTTCATGCTGATTCAAGACTTAGTGCAGACTTCCTCAAGAAGCGAAGGAAGTAAACCACTTTAAACTACATATAAAGTAACTTCATTAAAGAATGAATTTTTCCTTTCCATTTTCCTATTCACCCAGTAATGCAATGTTTAAAAAATCCAACGTTTATTGCAATTGGTTTATTTACTAGGTCTACTCTGACTCTCCTACCTTTGCTGCTAGGACAAGGCACGGCGTGCACTGAGAGCCCGAGTCTCGGCTTCAGTGATTTTGTTGTCTCTTAGGTGAAGCACGAAGCCCAGCACAGCCCGCCGCGTGTTGTCAGGAGCCGGCACACGGCTGCCACCCAGGGCAGGGACAACCAGGCAGGGCAGGCTGTGGCCTCTGCGCTGGAAGCTCCCGAGGGGAGGGCACCCAAGGGGGTAAGGAGAGGCAGGCCCAGGCAGTTTGGATAAATATTAAGTACGGGCAAAGCCATGCCAGGCCAAAAATAAGTTTGCAGGAAGATACATCTTCGATAATTTGGTATTAAATGTTACAGGGGTGCTACTTCCTGAGAGAGTCTTTACCCTTCCAAGTGCAGCACACTGAGGCCCAAACCTGTGGAATACGGAAACACACAGTTTAAGCACCTAAACAATCTGTATTCTCATTTGCCTTCATCGCAGCCCTTCAGCGTTGCCGCAGAAGTGCCTGCAGTCCGCTTAATTCGGACTGATGGAGCTGAGGGCTCGCTGAAGGACCTCCCTTCACGTCTCCCAAGGGTGTCACTAAAGAAATAAAATTAGTTTNGAAGAGCTGGTGTCTGGGAGCGTGGGACAACCTGGGCTGTTGCTTGGTTTAATAAAATGAGGTCACCATGATGATGAGGAAGAGTCTAGTGAGCGGGGCCCTGAGAGGATGTAAAACTTGGAAGGTTAATAAAGTTAAAGGGTCCCACCGGCTGGCTTTTATTGTTACGGGTTGGTTGGGGTTTTTTTTCGAAGCCAACTTCATTGATTTCAGAAAGAAATTCTTCGCCATGAGGGTGGTGAGACACTGGNTGCCGCAGAAGTGCCTGCAGTCCGCTTAATTCGGACTGATGGAGCTGAGGGCTCGCTGAAGGACCTCCCTTCACGTCTCCCAAGGGTGTCACTAAAGAAATAAAATTAGTTTTTTACTTGTTTACGGCTACCGCAGGGACAGTGCCTTCCTCCTGGGGAGCTCAGCTCCGGGCAGAAGAAGCCATTTCCCGAGCAGCAGCCCCGCACCTCTCCTCAGGGGCGGCCTATGGCGCCGCTCCCGCCGCCCCAGCGCCACCGCAACAACCCGAGGCCCCCGGCCGGGGGCGGCCCGGCGTCAGCCGCCCGCCCAGCG
>VXBO01008630.1:205426-260646 GCA_013400135.1 Rhinoptilus africanus
CTGGAAGTGTTCAAGGCCAGGCTGGATGGGGTGTTGAGCAGCCTGGTCCGGTGGGAGGTGTTGCTGCCCAGGGCAGGGAATGTTTGAAATAGATGATCTTTGAGGTCCCTTCCAACCCAAACCATTCCATGATTCCATGGTTCTCTGACCCCGGGTGCTGGGGGTGGGATGCCCTGCAGCAGGAGATTTAAGGAGGACAGAAGGCAAAAGAAAATGGGGGAGACTTGTCCCAAGGAGCCAGTGGGTGGGAACAGGTTGTGCTAGGCTAGGTGGGTTGAAAAGGGAGGTAAGCAATGAAAGTCTCCTCTGCTGTAAAGCTACCTTTGGGATAACCAGCCATTTGAATGCTTGCAGTCTAGAGTCTTGATGCTTTGCAGAAAGCCTTCCCCGGCAATGGATCTCCAGGGGCTTTGTCTCCTCACTGCCAGCCTGGGATGTTTCAACGCGCTGGTCCCTTCAGGATGCTTTCTGTTGGGGATATATCTATTTTTGTAGTGACACAGGAACCGGCACTGCAGCAACCGACTGGTTCGTTCTGCAGCCCCGTACACAAAGACAATCCATGCCTGGGAAGCAGGATGGTGGTGGTAATGTGGCACCGTGCCCAGCTAATCTGGAGCCTTGGGAAACTTCCCTAGGCCATGGCACTACCTTGCACGAAAGCCGGGAGCAAAACATCCCTTTCCTTCTCAGGGCTTACGCAGCAGCACGCTTGGGGTAGCAGTGCTTCTTGAATTAGGGCTTAAGATATGCAACTGTTACTGCAGTCCTATGCTACGGCTAAATCCAAAATCCCCCTTAAGTAACACACGGGTATCAGAGGAACTGCTGTCCCCCAAATGAGGAGTTACCTACAAGAACTGAATACTTAAGACATGCATTTTGTACACTGCTAGATTGCAGTTAAGACTGTGATTCCCTGCTCGAGTTGAGCTGAGTTCACAGCTTCTTTCGCTGTTCACCGTTCTCACCTCGCCTAGACCTCGTCTGCCGTTCCTGATTTTAGGTGTACAGTTCATCTTCTCTCTGTCTTGCGCTAACCCTAGTCCTCGCTTGATCACGTAGTGAGCCAGCGCAGCTTGCTTTCCAGCCAAAACCAATTTACCTTCTGCTGTTTTAGTGAGTTGAATTGGCTTTGTGCTGCAATCAAATGCGCGCTGGAGCAAGGGCTTGGCAGAAGCACGTGTCCCAACAGGGAAGAAACTGGGGGAGGGACAGGGGGAGAGGGCTACCTCTCTTTGCAGCAGCGAGTGGTGAATGTAACTGAAGCCTTAATGTGAAGTTGCAGTTTGAGCCATCACTACCTACCAGTCAGTCACTACGCCTTCTCAGTTTGCAGCTGTCATCCCGCTAGCAAAGGCAGCCTAACAGCAGGAGTGTTTTACTGCTGCCTAGTTCTGTTCGTTTCTAATTCTTACTGTTTCTAATTAAAGGTAGTTTAGGCTACTTTGGCAGATTTTTCCTTGAAGAACAATAGGGTGTCTGCATGAATTCTGTTCTCCTGTCTAGGTGATAAACATTTGGGAAATTCATTCCTTGCTTACGTCCAGCAGAAGATGTCTGCTCTTGTTGGGGGGCATGAGGAATCACAGCTCCCTTCAGGGAAGCAGGTTTCATACAAACAGTAGAAAAACCACAAGGAGGCATGACTGGAAACAGACTTTTTTTGAGGCAGCTGAAATATGAAAGTCTCTTAACACCCACTGTCAACAGTATAACTACTAGTTTTCTTAAAGCATTTGTCTTTCTGGGCTGAAAGGGTTAGGGTGTGGACATTTTGGTTTGATGGAAAACTGGGTGGAAGTGAGGGGATACCATTATGGACTGGGTAAAATTCAGTGAAGCTGACAGGCAAGGTAAGTGTTTAAAAAGTTCTTAGAGTCATTATGGAACCAGGTAGCTGAAATAACGGGGTCGCAACCGACCCAGAATTACATGGCGAGATCAACATTAACTATGTGACCAAAGGGATTTTCCCTGGGAACTCATAAAGTAAACACAAGGCACTGAGGTAGCAATTGCTGGAGTTGCCTGTATATGACATAAGAACCAGTGAAACAAGCCTCAGGAAACGGGTGCTGAATTGGGAGAAACAGCCAGGCATAGCAGTAGGGACGTGTCTCTAAGGAGAAAAAAGTAGAAGGAGCTCATGGAGGGACTGCGATACAGTACGGGCTGAATTTGGATGAGAACCATCAAGGAAAAAGGTCTCATTGCTTGTTCTTACCTTATTGCAGGTAAAAGGATGCCGTGTTGTATGTAAGCAGATGGGTTTGTATCAAAGATACACCTGATTCTGTCATCAGTTTCTCCTTTTAATAGAAATAACTTTGGGGACTGAATTTTGGCTAGCTGCTGAAGTCCTGAGGGACTGATCTGCAGAAAATGAAGTGTGAACAATTTTGATTTTATTTTTTTTCTTGTAATTTACTTGAGTAGGTCACATCTGTGTCTTGGTTTAACGCAGTCCTGGATACTTGCTCCAGTGTGACAAGGCAAAACAAAAAAACCCTAAAAACCAATCTAGGTGTAGGGTACGAGGTGCTGTACATAGACCTCCAGGGACAGATTTCTCTAGCCAGGCAGGCAGGGCACGACTGGAGTCTGTTCAGTCTGACGGGAACACTAAGCTCCTGAGATCAGCAGGACTAAAAGTAGTTTTGGAACATTTGTTTTCTACCCTCTCGGTGTTGCTTTTACATTAAATCTGTTGTTTATTGTTATAAACAAGAAGAAAAGAATTTGGGTTGAGGGCTTCCTTTTATTATTTTTTAAAATTTTTATTATTTTTTCCTTAAAGAGATTTTGAAATCCCTTTCTTTGGAATGGAGGGTAAATTGAGTTCAGGAACTAAGTAATTAAGTATGTGTTGGTCAGTTTTTTCTATCCTAGTGGAAAAAAAACCCATCACAACACCAAATACTGCTTCAGCAAAAGAAATGTAAACAATCGTGATTGATTTAATATTAATATTGTATCCTTAGTGTGTGCTCTTACAAATACTTATTTTTAAAAGCAATGGGAACCATCCTTAGGCTGCTTTTATTGTTGTCCTTGGTAACATGTGACTTGTTTGGTTGGCAGTTGTTTCTTTTCCAAGGCTGAGTTCTTCCCAGCATCTTCTGAGAAATCGCCTAGTTCTGATTTAAAGATCTTACAACACAGTTTTCTGAAAAGTGGGATTTTGTCACACTGAATCTAGACTCTGTCTGGGGAATAGCTGGCTTCTGGGACATATCCAAAACAAGCTGAAGGCAGTGACGATGTTTCTATTGAGGCCTTGAATCCCGAAAGACTGTTATCTGTGGGCCCCTTCGTATTTATATCAGCTTGAAGTACGGAGCTGTAACACCAGCCTTGGTAGTGCTCTGCATCACCACAGCTCAGCTGTCACTTTCATGCTGACTTTCCTCAAGTTCTGCTGTTGCTGGCCACCCAAGCTGTATCTGAAACCTTATCGTTCGTTTTCTTTTTCCCTGCTCTTAAGCTGAGTTGTAGTAGGCTGAAGCCATTTTTCCCCTTCAAAAATGATGAGCAAAACTAAAACGGCTTTTGCAATCTGAGAAACTGTTAGCATTAAAATTTCTCCCTCATTTCTGAACAGTCCTTTCTCGCAAATTCCGTCTATGTTGTGCTGAACTTGGGGGGAATCCATGTCTGAGCAAATCTTGGCGACAATCTGCAATCCCATACTTAGTTTTCTATAATAATTTACCACTTAAATATAAAAATATTTGAGGACTGAAGGTTGCTTTGAGGGGACATTTAGATCCTGTGTAGATATTTGCAGTCTGACCTGCTGTAAAATTCACACTGGTGGACCTTTGTGAGGTGCTTTTATCTTGTCTGACCCAGAGGTCTCAGTGGTCCTGGTCTTATGATTCTGGGTGCCAGTTTACAAATTGCACGAAATTGCTGCAAGAGGAGCTATCTGGGAGCTCATGCCACTTCCCTATCTCCTGGCACGAATATATTACATTCTATTTTATATTAGTAAAATATTTATGAAGTTTTATTAACATGGTAGGAGCTCTTGCCTCTTTTACGAGAGGTAGGAATTACAAGCAGTCTGCCTTCTCTCTCATTTAATCTACTCTCCCATCTAGTGTTTTTCTTTTCTCATCTGGACGTAGATAAAATCCAATAACAGGGGATATTTGTTTTGCGGTCAAAACTATCAGGGTTGGAGTCAACACTCCTGGCAGTCATTGGAAAGATTTCTTGTGCATAGAAAATTTATGAAAGCGGGAGATGCTGGGTTCAGTAATCTAGCCTTAAAAGGTATCCAAACATTTTGTTCCTGATCAAAACACGTAATCCTGTGGAAGTCTGGGCTATTTACATCTGGTCGCTCTGTCTGGGGCTGTAGTGTTGGCAATTGTATGCGTTAAGAAGGGAAAAGAGGCATTAAATTTAGGTGTCCAGTTCACGTAAACGATTTGTCACAGTTTCTTTTGACCTCCTGAAAAAGAAATGCAACAGTGGCATCCTGTGGCCCGAGCAGTTCATGGCAGGTGGGTCTGGTGTAGGGCAGAATCCACCACTGAGGTCTTCCCACATAGAGTGGGAAGTGGATCAAGTTACCTCTAAGAAAGTTTACAAATTAAGTCCACAGTATTTCAACCCGGTGCAAATTTTCAACCTGAAGTACAAAGCTACTACCTGTTTTTCAACAGGGGCTTTACACCAACTTATCTTACGTTCTGCTGCTTATTTTGGTGTTTGGAACAGAGGGGATGACTTCAGCTACCCACCCAGGAGATAGGACTGCTGTGTTGCTGTCTTTGGGCTGCTAAACATTTCCTCAGAAAAGAGGAATAAAGGAGAGACTGAGAGTGTCCTGTTTTCAACCCAGGGTTTCATGCAGCATGCTTGCTCTAGAAACTAATGTTTCGGGAAAGTCCGATGAAAAGACGACTAGTAAGAGTTGTTTTCCCTTGCACCTACATCATACCTGAGCGCTCACTCCCACACACCATGTGTGTGTATGTGTGTCTCTCGAGTTTTTCAAAGTCCTGGCCTTTACTTGTTTAACTTGGACCGACTGTGATTTGCTTACCTCCTCACAGGCAGATATTGGCAGCCGTGACCAACAGGCTTGCTAAAAGCTTGCAGGCGTGCCAGAAGGCACATTAATGAGGAACAGACAGGCTCACCTGCACTCCTCTGGGCAATAGTCAGGGAAGCTGCAGATGGCCTCATTTTTTTCCCTCTTCTCCTCCTGGTTTTACAGTGACTTCTCTTCTGTAAAAGAGGAGATGTTAAAGTGCTGTCTTTTAAAGCCTCTTCCTTCCTACTTACCTTCATACGTAGAGGTGTAAATGCTATTGAAATCTCAGCATCAAGGAGGAGTGCGGAGGGGCAATGAAACAACTTCGATCATTTTAATTTTGCTTTTTCCAGTGTCCAGAAGGCTCCAGCTCCATTTTTGGGGGGGTGATCTACCTTGAGAATTGGAAAAGCGGAGTAGGGGCAAGGTTGTCCCCTGCTGCTCATGCACGGAAGAACTTGTCAGCATTAGGTTTTCTGTTGTGCAGGAAGGTCACCACGATCCCCTTCTTGGGAAGGCTGAAGCAGGTGGCAGGGGAACCAAATCAGCAGCAGGCAGGAGCTTAATTGTTGCATCTAATAATGAGTGAGCACTCTTAAGATTTCCGTGAAATTGCTTAACTGAGCTTGCACCACAGTTTCTTGCCAGTATTAATCCCTGAGCTGCCTCTTAAAACACGCACATGCATGAAAACAAACAAATGTTAAGACTGGCTGTGGCTCCAGTGATGTTAACCCCTGCTCCTTTTTGTCAGTTAAACTGACAACCAAGATAAGAAGAGCCGGTGTTGGTATCGTCTCTTGCATAACAAACCACTCTCGACAAAAGAAGCAGCCTCCTGTCAAACGAATTTCCTTTACAACTGCCAAGGGGACTATTTTTAGTTTCATCTGCCATTCTTTACTCCTTAATCATCTGGTTCGCTTTTCTCAGTTTTTCTCTCTTTTTTCCCCCTTCCCCGCCAGCGCTGAATCCAGGTACTGCTGATCATCTGCTGCCACTGCCGCGGAGGGCACTGGGCTCTCGGCCATTCCCTAGAAACAGGACTGCTGTTGGTACACGTCTGCACCAGACTGCTACCAGCCTTCCCATGTCCATCTCAGCTCCGGTGTCTGAAAGGGCAGGAGCCTTCGAAGAAAGGCAAATAGACCACCCTGGATCTAGACAAGGGATGTCAAAGACCAACAAGTAAATTAGACCAGGTTCTTGTCAGGAAAGGGTTTTTGCTCAGGATGCATTCAGAAAACATGCTTTAATTTGCATGAGGGGAGCGCTGAAGCAACGTCACAGGCATACGGCATCAGGCAGCGAATTCTTCATATGCCATAGCAAAGCAAGGCCAAGTCTGGCTTTTCCACTGCAGATAAAACTAAAGTGCTTTAGGAATGATGCTGTTTATTTCATAGGTCTTGACTCTGTGGTACTGGCTGCCTTCCTTTTTGGTCTGTTTGACCCACTTGCATGTTTTCATCTCACTGAGCAGCAAAATTTTCTTGTCTTCTGGCTGAGATATAAAACAGAAGTCCTGACTATCTGTAATCCATTAGAGATTTTGTGGTGCTATTTGCAAGAGTAAGTGTGTCTTAAGGCTTTGGTCATTCAGAAAATAACACTGCTTTGTTCAGTTGCATGTTGTAGTTCCGTCAAGTCCATCATCTTCTGCAGCATCTTTCTAAAGCCTAATTCATGTGGGTTATTTTATATTCTATACCTTTTTGCTCCACAGTATACAAGAGCTTCACAATAATGAGTGTTTTTATGCCCCATGGTGATTCTGTAAGGTACAAGTTGGTATAATACCTATTTTATAGCTGGATTTGAGGAACGTAAAGACAAAGTGAATAGCCCAAAGTCAAGAAGGAAGTGTCTGGCAGGAGAGGGAATTATGTCTCTCTCACCTGAGTGAACATAACAGTCCTGAAGTTATCCGTACTAGCTAACATTTTCCAGGGGAGGGCCACAATTCTTGCGAAGAAGGAATCACTAGAAATGCTCAAAAGTTTTAAGCATCGCTATTTTCTTAACAAACGTGAGTTTTCAGATGATGCAAAATGTTTGCAGAAAATGCGTGCATTCTGAGAAAGCAAAGTGAAATTTGTTGGATTCAAACCAAAAATGGGTTAGGTTTATAATATAAATGTTCCTATCGATCTCTTTTGCCCCAGTGGAAAAAAAAGGAGGAAAGCCTGAGGAGGAAAGCAAAAAGGCAACCTGGTTTCTCAAATGGAACGAGAATACAAATGTATTGTTCATGGAAAAATAAAAACTACATTGCATATTTTCTTCAGACATTCCCCTCTCCAGTCTTAGCCTTTTTGTCTTCTGAGTGTAATTGACTAGTGCAAGAGTGACCAGTCTCCTTAACCATAAAAAAACGTGCACCAGCCTTTGAACAACACTCCTTAGCCAAGGAAAGCTAGAGTTGGGAAGAGGTCTTGTGACTGACAACAGTGGCTCCTTAATTCTTTGATTGCTTTACTCTCTGATAGGATCGAAGAGGGATCTCCTTAGCAGTTTTTGCTGGCTCACCTCCTTCTGCTGCTTGGGTCTGGATGGCGCAGTAGCCCCCAAATTCGTGCACCCATAGTGGGAATCACCTGGTGTAAACCCAGTCTACACATAGCAGAATTGTTTGTGTGCTTCTCAAGGCTTGGTTACCCCTGCTGTGGCACACACCGCTGTGCACCTATGGGCTGACATAAAACTGTTCCTGCTTTTCTTTTCGCCTTTCTTCCACTGCTTTTGATTTTGGTTTTGGCTTTCTTTATCAGGACATTTGCAATCTCTGTTTCTGATTCTGCTCTTTTCAAGCCCTTGAATTAGATTTTGTTTTAGGAGCTGGATAGAAGGAAGGCTGGCTTTGTATTTTTGAAGATGCTTGAAAGTCTGCCAGAGAGCTGTCAGGTTAGTGATGGCTTGTGACGTATCAAAGCAGACAAGCGAAGGTTCATGATAATTCAAGATCTGTTGAAAACCAGACTGAAACGTGGCTAGCAGTGAGGGCTTTTTAAAGAGAAAACTATTATTGTGGATGTTCAAACTTGTAAGTGTACTTCAGCCCTTGCTGTGGGAAGAACCTGTCATTTTAGCTTCACGTGTATCCTTTGGATTTTGCCTCTCTTACTTGGATTTTCAGTGTTTTCATCCCAGTTCATCTCTCCCATCCCTGGCCCTAATACCTGGCAGGGACACTGCCCTCACATGCCTGCACACACGGAGTCCTGTTTTCCCTGCAACCAGTGTACGTGGAGCCTTTCTTTCAGGCATTTATCCCCTTGCTCAGTAGTCCAATAGCCTTTCTCTGTAGGCTTTTGTTGTTCACAAAAAGGAGCAGTTGCATCTTGTCCTGGATCACTGGCATGAGAAGTAGCAAGAAACTCCTTGGAGGAGAGCCTAGAAAAAACCATTTAGGTTCCACCGGGTGAAGAGGGTCTGACCTTCAAAATTTCTCACGGCATGTTAAGAGGTTTTGGGCAAAGATGTCAGGAAGAAATGAGAACTCTACTTTCAAAATGGCTATGAAATGAGAAAGCCAAAGAAAAAAAAGCAAATGTTCCTCTTGAGCTGTGTAAAGGGCCTCTGTGCTGAAGACATCGCCAGCTGAACGTGCATAAGAAGTCGCTGGCAATCATTAAGCTCAATTAATCTTATTCTTGAGCCCATGATAACATCTGTGGATTATTTAAACAAAGCAACAAAGTGGTAGTGGGCAAACAGGAGAGGAAAATTAAAGAAAAGAGGTTCTGCTGTGAACACCCGTACCACCATCACCCAAGCGACGCTGTAATATAGAAACTGGGTCAGAGACACCCTTCCCCCTCCACACTGTCAAAGTTATTTGAGTGTCTATTGAAACCCTCACAATAGAAGAGTTTGGCTCCTGCATTTGCTAAGCAAAACTGATTTGTGTTTCTTGGTTCAGAAAAAAGCTGCTGGGTAATTTTCTGTGTGAGTACAATGTGGCAGTTCAGCTGATCCCTGAAAGCTGATTTCTTGGTGATTTGCTTTTTGTTTAATAAGGCACTACTGCTTTTATTTAGCATTTCTAAATAGACACACTGAATCTGTGTTTAGAAGCCTTAAACCTCTCTCTAGCCTACATCAGTTTTAGGAGCTGCACTGGTAGCCTTCATTCAAAGTTCAAAAGATTGCTGTAAGTCTCTTGAGATGTTGCTCGCTCTGTTGTCTTACTGATGATATAAATCTAAGTTAATTAGTTTATTTGCTTCTAGGATAATTGAATTAAAATGTATTAGTTCAAAAGTATGGCTTGGGTAGATTCAAACACAACGGTCTTCTGGAGCCTTCCCACTGGCCTTTTTTATCCCGTATTTGAGTCTTTCTGGTTGACAGCTGTCCCATTAGCAGTCTCAGCCTTGTGGTGTGCTCTGTCTTGCTCTGGGTTTGGTGGTTGTTGGGGTTTTTTGGCATGTTTTTCTGGCTTCTTTCAGGCAGTCCCAGTGGCATCACCTTGTCCTGAAAAGAAAAGCAAGCTATGCTTCATACTCATATTGATGGTCTGTACAGGCTGTCAGCGAGCACAGGATCTGGGAGTCAGTGTATTAGGAGTGGCATTAGTTGGCAGTGGTCATAAACACTTATTCCAAAGGGGACATTGAGAAGCAAAATAGCAGGGTATGGAGTTTAAACCCGTTTTCTAATATTCAGTTAATACATTCTCTAATTTCACTTTCCCTCCCTGCTCCCCTCAGTGTGCAGTTTCACAGAGGGAGCACGTGCCTTCTCACTTTTCCCCCCTGTACCTAAAATGCAATTTGTTTCTTGAAAATTGCCCGACTCCATGGACAGTGTTGCCTGGAGGAGTCTGGGGGACCTACTTGGACATGGAGCCAAGAAGGCTGTTTGGGCCATGGCTGCTGGGAGTTGCACACCCTAAGTAGTTGTAGCCTGGTGTGCTAAGGGGACATGGCTGGGGTGACTAAGGAGGAGGAGAAGAAACATCATTTCCTTGCTTCCTCCATAGCTAGTCAGCTCCCCAGACAAGGTACTTATTGTTAGCAAGCAACAGTGAGAACCTTTCTGCCTGTTCACGTCTAGCGCAGTTCTCATTCTTCGTCTTACTGTGTGTTAAAAAAAAAGGAAAAAAATACCCTAGTTTGTGTGTTAGTTTCAATAGTGAACGTCCCTTGAGCTACCTTCCTTGAACACAACTGTCTATGTCAGCATCTCTTCCTTGCATCCTTACTACCAAGAAGAAATAGAAAATCTTGCCATTCCACCCTGTTGCCCAAGTTTTGGGAGAAACTCAAGAAGGGAAGCCATTTGCACTCTGAAGTTTGACAGCAGAATGAGTTCTTTTGTTATCAAGGCTAATCACTTTCCAGCCCTGTCTCTGGCAAATGCTCTATCTGTAAAAATCAAGTCAGTGCATATGGCATAGTTTTTTGACAGGACAATATTTCTTAATAATTTAGTATCATCGCACATGCACAAAAATAGAGTTATAATTAGCTCTCATCCCTAAAGTTGGAAGAGCTTTTCAGTACATTGGAGGCTGCTGGCCAATTCTCTTATCTAATTGGATGAAGTTCCTACTTTCTCCCATTTGTGTGATGTCTGCTTTTACACAAACTCATTAAGTGCAGCTGTACTCAAAGTTTATAACAACAGCCCCAGTGAAGACTAGGCAGAAGTTTAATAGCCGTTCTGTTCTCTCGTTTTCATCTAATCTCAATCCCTTTTGGTGGTTGATGTGTGCCCAAACATCTTTCCCTAGCACCTAATTCTCCTCCCTCCAGCTTTTTATTATGAATTATCTTAATAATTAGAAACCAGACAAATTGCATAAGATTCATCTGTCTGTTTTGAAACTGGAGAGTTTACAGCTTGCTTTCAAGGAAGATGGATTTAAAGCAATTACTTGTTTCTGTGAAGCGTACAGAATTGATTTTTTATCCTTAATTTTAAGGCTGGCATTAAGGTGCAATCACATAATTGCTACACTATTCTCTAAATCTTCAGAGACATTAAGCTGCTTACACAGGTAGAATAGCAGCACCATAGTTAACATTATATTAAGCTTTTGTGTTTAGATGGAATTTTTGTCAAAATAAATACTTTTTTAAAAAAAAATCCACACTTTTGTCAGTATGACTGCTTATTTCTCATGTTCTTGTAATTTTGAATTTCTACTTAGCAGAGTATGTATAATAATAGAAAGTCTTCATTTTCCAGAATTTGAATTTGTTTTACTGTATTGCCAACATATATTCAAATCACGTTTATGAAGAAAGACTCACCACATGCTTCCTGCAATACAGATATATCAGTTTTAGAAGCGATTTTATAACTTCCATGGATGTTTTTCTTCCACCGGAGAACTATTCCAAGGTTTCCTGGGGAACTTCCAGCTGTGCAATTTCCTTCCCTTACCATGTCCCATCTTCCCGTCAAACAAGGTCAGGGAGGCTGGAGGAGAGAGGGAAATTCAGGGAAAAAGTTGTCTCACAACATTGATTGTTTCATGAGGGCACTTACCTGTGATGGTAAAGATGGTCTATAGAGAGCCACCTGGGCTCTCTATATAGCCCAGTGGTGGGGAGACCTGTCTGACAATACGGAGAACATTTATGGGTGCTGGGGTCTTAAGTTACAGCTATGTATGTGCACATCTGCAGTGCAAAAGAGGGGAGACAGCAAAGGAGCAGAGTGAGACACCAGTGGAGGGATTCAAAGGGACTCCTTCGTAAGCCACATTCCTAAAGGAAGGAAATTTCCTTCTGCTGGTGCCCCACCTCCTAGCATCAATATTGCCTTCAGGTTGTGGTACTCTCGTGGCTCTGAAAGTCACCAAAGGCTTGCCCCTTACGAGGTTTACGACACCCTTAACTCTGTGTAGGATTTAAAGATGCAAACGTCTTGCAAAATCCAAAACCCGATATGAGTAGGGAGGACTCATGAGTAAGGAGGACCTACTGAATCCTACTTGAACTTGCTCTACCTTCTAGTCCTCCCTCAGTTCAAGTAGTCATAAAGAGGTACTGGCGTTGAACATTTTGTTTCTGTTCCTGTGAGAGTATGAAAAATGAGCAATGTTGTAACCAAGCCCCTGGTTATTGCTGTCAGTAGACCTTTATGGCAATGTTCATGTCTGCAGGTTGATTATGTCTTCTCAGTGATGACACAAGCAGGTAGTTTAATTGCTCTAATATAAAACTTAATCTCAGCATGAGTCACAAGGAGTTTTGGCTGACAAATGTCTTTACTCAAAAACTGAAATCTGCTAACATCTCTTGTTTTCAGATAGTTGGCTCCATCTGTAGACATGTTGAATCACGTGCTCAGCTCCTGAAATATGGGCATTATTCTTGTTTAGAGTCCAATAGCTTTTATTGTTTCCATTTGGGGCTGCTGCTCCACGTGTGCATAAGATAAGCTTGCCTTACATTCATAAGTGAGAATATTTAGGTCTCTTCTACCCAGTAAAGGTAATTTTTATAATTTACCTCTACCACCCTTTTGCAAGCTTATTTTTATAAGAAATACTTTATGTATTAAAAGGGCTCATATAACGCTGGAACATTTGTTTTACCAGCTACAGTCATCGTGGGATCATCATTACAATGACAATGGTAGCTGCTCTGTGCTGTCTAATTTTGTAATGTTTTGACAGAATTTAAGACATGAATGTATGTTTGTGCTACTAGTCATTGGTGAATCATACCCCTTAATTGGATGGGTCAACAAGATAAAAAGATGTGGTCTTCGGGAAATGAAAACGGCTTCTTTCCTTTGTGATTTTGAGCTTGTTTGTGCACTGCTTTTGTTGGAAGTAGCATTAGTTGATGGAGATTATGGAAAAAGCAGTGACTTATTTTCCTAACACTTGAGTGAGTGGTGATAGTTGTTGGAGGATGTGATGACAGAAGAAAAGCGGGTTTTAATTTTGGTTTTGAAGTGGGTGGGGGTAGGCAAATGGATACTCAAGGCACATTAATGAAGTTATGTTGACAACTGTTAAGTGTGAAGTCTGTCATGTATCTCATTGCAATGAATGTGTCTTTATGAACATACTGCACTAGAGACATCTGTGCAATTGTCAGCTGTAATTAAAGAAAAGGATGATTTGTCAGTGGACATACAGTTGAAAATGAAGGACAGGTTTTTTGTTGGTTTTTTTTTTTTTATGTGAGTGTGTATACTTCTGTTTGCCAAAAGTGGCATATTTTTTGACTAGCTAATTCTTTCCAAATAACTACTAAATTGGAAAAATGAACCTGGGACTTTGGGTTTTTTTTGATAATTTTCTCCTATAGGAGAGAATTTGAACACTTTAGGGCAAGCAAATGGAGACTTTTTGAAGTGGCCTTGTTGGTGGAATTCTGGGGATGCATAGAGAAATTACTTCCAGATAGCTTTGGAAAAGCATGAGGTAAAATGTCACTTGTCACGCATGCAAAATAAGGAAAGAAACCGATACCACTTAGAGCAGGGTACATCTGTGTTTGCACGTGTTGTGCTCACTTGTGATATGTGTCGCAGCTGTGTGTCATGTTCCATTCTCCTAATACCTTTCTGACTGTACCACGGGTTTTGGTGTTGCTTTCAAAGGGGCTTGCAAGTCTGTAAAGGCACAGCTGGGGTTTTGTCCTCGTAAGGGATGAGCAGGCCTCGGGATGGCTCTCTCATTTTTTTCCAGCCACGGAACTTCCCACCACAATCAACTCAAACTTAAGAGAAGTGAAGACATTTGAAGAAAGACCCATGCTTTTCTCAGGTAGCTGAATAACCTTGTGTAGCAGTTCAAGCTGTTCTGCAGCTGTCAGTGGCTCCCCTTCCAGTGCAAGTACTAAAATATCTTTCCCTGCCTCCAGCTGGTATTAATGAGAGTTCCGCGGTAGATGAGGATGGGAGTAGTTCTTGAGTTGGCAGCCTGCTTTGAAAACTGGGTGATGTGAAGAGGAGCCTGCACCTATCTGAAGCTCGGATGTTGTCTCATCTCGTGTCGGAAGGTAGCTGTATAGTTTTTTTCCTTTTATACTTCTTGAATACCTTTTATGACCTCTGGACTGGCCTTCCTCTCCCCCCTCCATCTTGGCAGAAAACATGGAAGCAGCCGCAAAGTAACAGGATTGACGTCTAATTCCAGAACTGGAAGCTGTGACTTGGATGTAATTGGGAGCAGTGCTATTTGTCCTTGGTTAAAGATTGATTTTACATCCCTGATGAAAACACTGGGACAATCCATCATGCTGATTTAGGTGGTCAGCAGCTGGAGCGACGGGCTTATTAGGTACCTTGTCTGTGAGGCGGAGTGAGGAGGAGCTGAAAATGAGCACCTTTGTTTAAAATAGATCTGTTTCCTTTCCACAGCCACATTTTTCCAGTGTAAAATACATCAGCTTCTTTTTAGAGCTGTGTGTTGGAGGAAGCTGTGCCTGCTGCTAGCAGTAAATGAGTTACTTAATGGGAAGAATGTTTGCAAAGCCTGGAGAGAAATCGCAGCTACTTTTTTTTAAGTGCAAAAACCCCCACCCCTATAACATTTCAAAACTGTAGCAAGATCAGGGATTTTTTTTTTTTTTTTTTTTTAAAGGCCTGGATGAAAGGAAATCAGTAATGTGTAGGGGATGATGAGTGGCCAAGGCTCCTCACCTATTTTATTCCTAGCTGTAAAGGGAATTGGAAGTTTGACACCGAATGGAAAGCAAACCCGGAGCCACGTGAACTATGAGCCAGTTTCCTTCAGCAACATTAATCGTCTCCGTGAGAGAATACACCTTGGTTTGCTGCCAGTTTTGGCTTCAAGCGGAATGATGGGCAGGCACTGGAGCGGGCAGGTGGCACAAGTCCGCAGGCTGGGCCCTTTTGAAAGCATTGCGGAGCACCTTTAATAGTGCATTTAATTATACTGCGGTGCTGTGGCCTCTCCTCTGCCTGCCGGCTGTGTTACAGGGTGCTGGCGTCTGTAGGCAACGCGAGCGGGCTTGCCAAAGCTTGCGTTTGAGGTTGGTTGATGTGGTTTGCAACGCTGGGTCCAGCCGGCAGGTTCCTCTGCTGTTGTGAGGGTGGGGGCAGTGGGCATGGCGTGGGTCAAGAAGAGGGGCTGCTCAGCCAAAGCCGCTTGCATTTGCTGTTTGTGGTGCTGTGGCATCATGTAGTAACTGGTATGGAGGCGCGATGCTTCGTCACATTTTGCAGCGATACTGTCTTGAAGGGAGTGCATTTCCAAACTGCCTTGTTGCCTGTTGTGGTGGTGCACGTGGCTTCCACTCTCCCACTGTTTTCTTTCCAAGCTATCCAGGAGTCACAGTGTCAATTCATTCATTCTTAATAGTTTTGAGGTGCTGTTAGAATTTGAAATTTATAGGTTGTGACAGCAGGAGGGGCAGTGGTTCAAACTGAAAGAGGGTAGATTTAGATTGGACATAAGGAAGAAATTTTTTTATGATGAGGGTGGTGAGGCACTGGAACAGGTTGCCCAGAGAAGTTGTGGATGGCCCATCACTGGAAGTGTTCAAGGCCAGGTTGGATGGAGCTTTGTGCAACCTGATCTAGTGGAAGATATCTCTGCCCATGGCAGGGGGGTTGTACTACATGATCTTTGAAGGTCCCTTCCAGCCCAAACCATTCTCGGATTCAGTGACATGCTGTGCAGTTTGAAAGTAGAGGTATGGGCTGTCACACAAGTGTCTTGGAGGGCTGAACCCCAGACGAGAGCAAGAGGCTTTTGGACAGTGAGTTGGGTTTTTTGTGTGTAAACTTTTAGTAAATCATGGATGATTATTTCCACTGCAGCAATAGTGTACAGTGTAGGTTTTCTGCTTGTTTTAGTGCTGAATGCAGCATTTTCTCCTTTTACAATTTCAGATGTAGTTGCCCCAACGAAAACAAAGATTAAGGGTCTGTCAAAGCTGTTACCATCCCACTGTGAATGAGTACGTTTGTGGCCTCAGTCAGTGGTCCGTAATAGACTGCATGTATTGACCTTTTATGTGTTTGCATCAGATACGCTTGTCAGTTCATGTGTATAAAACATGAAGCTCTGTGCATGGAGAGATTTCTTATTGTATCTCAGTGGTACAATAAATCCAGTTTGGGCAATTCATGATACTTGTCAGAAAGAGCAGATTTTGAAGGAATATGAAGTAGTTGCATGGCATGCATTTACAGAAACACATTACACAAAGTGCTGCTCCAGTGTAACCCCTGCTGTGTCAAGTTGACCAATTTATTTATTTTTTTTCCCCTCCTGTGAGTTAACTTTCTGCCATAGGACTTTATGGTGATGGAATAAAGACCATTTGTGCCATTCTAACTAGATGATGCTGGATCAGATGTCATTCATCCCCCTACAGCCAGAGTAAAGACCTTAGCGTGGGCTGTGGCTGCTTTGGCAGCCCCCCTGCCCGAGCAGTCTTCGTTATCTGGATGAAACTTGCACAGCTCGGGGGTCTAGCAAAGCAGGGACCACCATGGTGCTTATCACCACAGTAGCATAGCCTGAGATACGCATATTGGACATTATGGTTAGTAATCCACTAATAATATCATCCACATATATTACCCCTTATCTGTCAAAGGGTCCAGAGAGGTGTTCCCAGAGAGGTGAGAACAGTAATATTCTGGAAGGCACAGGTGGGAAAGGGAAAAGTTGACTTGCTGGATATATTGAGGATCAGTAATCTTTTCAGAGTGGGAATGTACAGGTGAGGAGAGATTTAAACCTGCATGAAATTCCAGGTGACCTCAAGAACATTACTAACTAGGGCATTGGACGGCAACTCTGAACATATAGGCAGGAAAGTGTCTGTAGCTTATCGAGTGGACAAAGAAAGAGAAGGAGGTTACTTTTCCATTTTATATCCAAATAAATAGATTGGCTGGCTTTAATTTCTGTCACTTGTGGCTTTATAAAGCTTTGCATCAGTACTGTCTGCTCCAGATACACATTTTTATCTGCATGACCAGGACCTTGGTTGAGTTAGGGCTGATTTCAGAGCTTCTCTCTATAATCAAGGCATTGCATTCCCACTGTTGTGATCATGCTTGTAATCGGACTTCTGGAGGACGCATGGAGAAGAGGGCACACTAAGACATTTATCTGGGATAATCAAGAGCCATTCTGAATGTTTTCAGTACTCAGGCTAAATCATAGTGAGGTGCAGTAAACTAAAAACTATGATGGGATGCTTCACAAACGGTTTTGTTGTTTGTTCACCCGTGCAAGTCAGTTTCTTGTAGTGTACAACTCTTGACTACTTGGTCTTTTGTCCTGAGTAAGACCTCCTCAGAGCCAGTTCTTGATACCAAAAAAAGTTAGTTATAAGCAGAAGGCTAACTCCTCTTAGGGTCAGCAGTTACGTGAAACTTGAATGGCATGCAGTTGTTTTCTGGCCATTCTTACTGCAATAAATACTGCTTTGTATCATTTGCAATCACTTGTTAAATATTAAATAAACTAGAGGGACAACAGCAGGAGCTATAGGTACTAAGGGACTGAGAGCCTGTTGCCGCAGAGGGACTGCAGGGCATTTCCAGCTGTGCAGCTTCTCTGCAGACTTCCAGTGCTTGAAACCATTAAAGTATATTTTGAGAAGGAAGCTTTCTGGGTTTGATCCAGCAAAATGTTTTTTAAAGGTACTCTGACCTAACTTTCAGGTAGACAAAACCCACCTTAGTTATCAGGTGTAATGTTCATTTTGTCTTTTTCCAGACCTCTTCTCCCCATCTGTTTGCTGTGCTTGGTCCCAGTGGTTAAGTAGCCATTTAGTCATGGGTGCTAATCTGTTAGCTTTTTAGAGAAACTGGAGTCATCTGACCAGGCAGAAAGAGGGAAATCATTGAAGTAATTTACCTGGTTTTGCAGAACTCAGTTTGCCTCCCTACAGAAATTTAATCCCATCTTTTTTTGTTAGGTCTTAGCTAGAAAAAAAGACAGTGCTGAGGCTGCTTCCTTCCAAATCCTCTTCTTCTTTTTTCACTCTCACAGAATAATGAGGGAAAAAATGCCAGTACTCGGAGAACTGCAAATTTGCTTACCTTCTGCCTTGCAAAGTATTTAGTAACCTTGTTCTCTGCTGGACGGCCCAATCCCAGCACAGGAAAGTCTTCTGGTTGTGTTCTGCTGCTGCTGCTTCTTCCTTCAGTTTCAGGCTGACTTCCTCCTCTTCCCCCGTCTTCAGGGACACAGTAACAGTTTTGTACATGTCTCTGAATTGTCCTTGAAAGGCATTAATCTACTGACTTTAGGCACTCACAAGTGCATCCATGACAGTACTCTGCACGTGCTCCATGCACATGCTCAGGTAACCTGAGCTGATTTAGCTCTATTCTACATGGACTAAAGCCATGGAAGGCATGTGGCAATGACTGTAATTTGAGAGCTGGCTTATATGAGCCTTTAAGAAGCAAAATACCTAAATACCTGCCAGGAACCAATCATAACTAACAAAACTTCAGCACTGTAAGAAATCTTCAGCAGTAGCAAAACAATTTACTTCTTTTTCTCCTATTGAAACCCACTAATATGCTTTTCCATCTCCTTTCTACTAGGACGAAAAGTAGTTTTAGCAAATAAATAGAAGGATCTCGCTGCTCTTTCTGCAAGACATCAGACATATGGGACAGCAGAATGGGTGACACTCTCCTCAGGTCCCGAAGTGCGTGGCAGACCTGTGGGGTGTATTTCACATAGCAGCAGCTTATCAAACCAGGGTTGTTGCATCTCGATGCAGAGAGACCTTTGAAGAAGGCTAGCAAATGCTAGCTCTTTGCAGCCTTTTCTGGAGGTTTCCACTCTAGAGAATTCAGTCCAGAGTGCAGTTCTTTGAGGTTATGTGTGTAGATGCGGTTCTGGCTGCTCTTTTTGGGGGATCCAGAGGTTTGAATGTAAGCTGTGTGCCGTCCTTTGTCAGCTGCCGGCAGCATGGATACTTCTTATGCATGGCTTTAGTGTGTAATTCACCTTGTATTTATAGGAATTTCCTAGTGGTCCTCTTCCAATGTAGTTAAGTCCTGATTTTTTCCCATTTGGAGCTCGCAGTACTCAATGTACCTGCCTGGAAAGAGTGACATGTGAGTTGATGGACTTACTAAATCTGTGATCCCAGGCAGTGGGAGCTGTGATAAGAGACACTTAGACTAAACCAGGGTCTTCCAAAAATCTCACGTGAGGTGTTGGCTTGCAGACCTACAGCTCTGAATGAGCTGTAGTGAGTATGATGAGGTGTTGTAAGAGGTAGTTACACTATGAAACATTAAGCACCTGATTAACCAGTCTCCAAACGGTCAAAGCAAGGAGAGAGCTCCTCCATCTTCTGTCATTATGGTCCAGAAAGACCAAGAAGCCACCTTAGCTGCTCCAAGTATCACCTCTCCACTGGCCTGATGGGCAGCCTGTGGAGATTAGTCAATTAGACCCTCAAAGGTGGATTTTATGTTCTTGCACAGAGACCCTTTGGTTTAACAGGAATGTGGTATGAGTGCAAGTCACCACCCACATCTTTTAAGCATGTTGATATTAGCTTGAAAAATATCACAACATTAAAAAAAAATCATACACTTAAAACTTTACGTTCCTCTGTTGCACAAGCTTCAAAGATGTGAGGGTTTTTTAAAGCATCTCTGCTATCATGAAATTTAGAAAAGTTTTTTTCCTTTTGTTTTTTAGGAAACTCACATTCGCATAGTTCCAGGGTCTATGGCTTTACAAAATCATCAAATATTTTGGATTCAGATTAAAAAAATCAATAGCATGGGTAAGTAATATTTCTACAATGTCACTGTGGCTTGCAGATGTTAATATTGAGCAGAACATGTCAGAAGAACTATCAGGAAGGAAACATTATATTTCCTTGATGGGATTACAACTCAAAATGTTTGAGTAGTTTTTTTCAACAAATCCTAAACAATGCAAATGCAAAACGAATAACTCACAGTGTGCTTTATTATTTTTTCACAATATTAACTAGACAAACATGGAAAGTTTAATGGCAGCATGTTCTTATAACATTTTAAAGACAAAGAACAACATAATCATATTGAATGATGATAAACTGACAAACTACATTACCATACATACATCATCCAAAGGTACTGGATAAACGATATCTGCTTATGTACATTTATGCTGGTGATAATTAAAATTCAAATATTCAGAAGAAAAAGAAAAAAATGTGCTATTTAAATTATAAAAATATACAGGTTTTGTGTGGAATTCTTAATGCTGTGTAACGTTTTGAAAAATATTTCATTGTGTGATGAAGCTGCATTAACTTAGTATAGGAGTGTGATTTAAACCAAATACAGATTAAATTGGCTCTTTTGTCTTCCTTGTTTGAAAGAGAGAGAGGAATGAAAAACAAAGCTGGGCTTTTGCAGTGAGAAAGAATTTTTATACTCATAAATCAAAAGATGTTTAATTTTTCATATAGTACTGAGCCATTAACTCATAATACAAATGCATCATTTTGCTCCCTTGTTTAAAGATAGAGAAAAAAAAAGATAGGCTTTAAACATGCTACTTCACTATACTTTTAATCAATAGGACTTCTAGGTTTTTGGAGCGAGGTGCGGGTGCACAGCTAAGCAGTGTCACGCTTCAGGGTTAATGCATGCAGTCCTTACGTACAGCTGACTCCCACAACCTCATCTGGGGAGACTTGTGTGCATGCAAGGATTGGGGGTGCTGCATCTGTATGCTTTGAAATGAATCACCTGCATGTTTCCTTTGCACATCTGGTTTCACAGAGTCAGAGAGTGGCAGGGATTGGAAGGGACCATCTAGTCCAACCCCCCTGCCCGAGCAGGGCCACCTTAGAGCAGGTTGCACAGGAACCCATCCAGGCGGGTTTTGAATGTCTCCAGAGACGGAGACTCCACCACCTCCCTGGGCAGCCTGTGCCAGTGCTCTGCCACCCTCGAAGTAAAGAAGTTCCTCCTCATGCTGAGATGGAACTCCCTACATTCAGGTTTGTCCCTGTTACCTCTTGTCCTGTCTCTGGGTACCACTGAAAAGAGGTGCAGAGAAACAATTGGTTTTTTCATAATTGTTCCTTACTAGCGCAACCCCACTCAGGCTGTGTAATCCCCAATCACAACAGCAAATTGATGAATTTTTATAGTGACTGGGTAGTTTTATAATAATTCACAAATTGCAACTGCAATTTTTTAGTAATTGTAGTCATGTAGCGCACACATTTGTAGCTGGTTTTAGTTAAAAGTTATTTTCCGACCATCTTGGGTGAACTCCTGCATCATATGAAACTTGAGATTTTCTTACATACCGATGTCATTCTCCATATCTTCCAGCCCCCTTCCTTATCTGTATGTTCTATGTTACCTCGACAGCCCCATTACTCCATTGGTGGATCCAGTGCTTGTTCTACTACGAAACGTCCTCTGTGTCAGCTCTGATTTCAGAATACTTAACTCGCGGAATTTTTTCTCGTTTTTCCATCTGTTCCTAAGTTACTGATCTATAATAGATCTTACAGTTTTGTTGTTGGGTTTTTTGTGGGTTTTTTTTGAAGCAAAATATTTTCCTCCATTATTTCCTTAATAAATGGAGTGAAAAGGAATTAACGACAAATAAATTAAATACAGCAGAATCAAGTATTTCTCTTAAATTCCTACGGATTTCCTGTTTTGCAAAAGACTGCCTTCTGAATTAACAAAGTTTAATAGTGAAGAATAATTGTGGGGTCTCTGTAATCTTTTACTGTGCCTTTATATCATCCTTTTTTCAAGGGAAAGGATGAGAGAGAAACAAATTCCCGGTAACAGTCATATTTAAGCAAGGATATATTGTAGCGATCTCTTCGTTTCCCTCCACTTCTTGACCTCTTCCTTTGTTGTCCTCTGATCTTCCACACCTAACCAACTTCAGAAGTGTCCCTCTTTTTGTATTTTTTGCTTTTACAACTTGGATATGCTAGGAGCGGTCAGCTGTGTGTGCATACACAGTGATGCAGGATGGATTTTCACTGAAGCATAGTCTTGGAGCATGGAATTCTCTAAGGCATTTTGTGGGAACAAAAAGGTTACGTGAAAGTGTAATGAAGATATAGGAAAGACAGGAATTATTGCAAAAGAAATGCAGGAGTGAGAGGAGAGGCTTTTATTAAAGAAGTTCAAGCTTTTATATACATTCAATGTTTCTAATACGTTTCTTAATAAATGTATTATCAACTATCATTATACCTAATGCAGCCACAATACTGTACTATTCTGCAGTCAGGATGGGAAAACTCCATTAGCTCTTTAATAAAATAAAATCATCAACAGTCATCATGACTCTTCTTTTTGCCTGGTATTAACTAACACACTGGGAAGTCCAGTGAATAGACACAACAGAACACAAAATCCTCAGTATTTATTTAAATGTGTATCACGTGTCGTCTTCATATTATTTCTAAAGCAGCTTTAAAAAACTTTTGCCATTGGAAGGTATTAAAAAATAAACGCCATTCAGATTATCCTGGTAGTATAGCAGCACTGGAACGGATAGTTATTCTTTTACTACTTTTGACAATGTAAACCTTTAATAAAATAAACAATATTGAAACAATTTGAAGTCTAATAGCTCATGAACTTTAATGGGCATATGGGCACAAATTGAAACAAAGACTAGATTGTGAAATGAAACATTAGCTCGATACCAGCCAGTTCCCATTGTGAAACTGGCTGCAGACAAATTTCAGCTTGGAAGCTGAAAAAAGCCAAAGCCCACACTCAATCCACAATATTCAGTTGCTCCCATTTCAGATATTTTTCATACAAACCCTAAAGGAGCATGCCCACTTTTGACAGAAGCACTCTGAAAACATTGCAGGTGCTTTTTGTTTGATGGTGGGATTTTTCATTTTTCTTTAATCAAGCAGAGTTCACATTTTTGTGTTCTTGGTAACATTTCCTTTCTATGTTTCTATAAAATTAAAAGTAATTTCAAATTTGAAATGTAAAGCTAGCTCCATCTTTGCTCATACAAAGTGTAGGTGCCACGACTAAATAGCAGTAAAAATGCTGAGATGTACAACTCTTAAAAAAACAAACAAACAAAAAAGCAGCTTTGAAGACACAACATCAACTACAGCCTTAACATTGAACATATTACATTCCCAAGTTAATGGAGATAATTTGCATATAATGCCACAAAGTTATTCGACTGAAGTCTTGAGGTTGAATCTACAGTTTATTCACTGTATTTTTTTCACCCTTAGAGCACTTATGTATTGTACGGTACATTTTATCCAGAGCTTTGCAACATTTTTCTTTTTATGTCTGGACGTCCATTTACCCACAAATCCCAGATTTCCAAAGTTTCGTAGAAAAAAAATAGGAGAGCTTGACTTATATATTTGAAGCTGGACATTTCCATGCCTCGGAGCAGCCCGTGGGACAGGCTTCAGACTCCTCGGCTTCGTGGGGACTCCTGGCCCCCTCCCAGCGCAGGGAAAGCCCCGCTTTAAAAACGCATCGACACATCTGGTTTCAGAACACAGGTCTGTTTATAAAACTGCACACTGAGTACTCAGCATTAATTTGACTTGAGTTGCATTCTGTAACATGAGCAGGTGACTTCGCCCCCACCTCCCCCACCCCGCCCCGCACCCCCCTTTCCTCCACCCTTATTTTCGCTTGAAACGACAGCAGGCACCTGCGCGGCTGAGGTGTCGAAGAGTCTCTGTCCAGAGAGAGGATTTGGAGTTTCTTCGTCATCTTTTCTTCTGTAGACAGTCTTAGGAAGTTAACTAGCATGAAATAATTTTGAGGGCGAGGGGCAGGAGGATAAAGCTCACTTTCTTTTCCTGTTATGAAAATGAACTTGATTTTGGTGTCCAGTTTGATAAACAAGGATAGTCAGAGCTAATCTGTAACTCAGCTGAGGTCTGCTTCTTGCCAAATAAAATTAAGATCTTTTTCAACTTTCAGAGATTTAGAGACCGCATCTAATTGGTTTCAAACCCCCGGAGGAACTCAGTAAGTAAACAGGATTAGTTGTAGATATGAGCCCACTAAAGTGGGACACAGGTCAGGTCTTCAGACTCCAGCTCTGCTCTGTCGAAGCAGGCACTTAAGGTCTCCTGATGTTTCTGTGTCAGTAGCCGCAAAAAAACGTTTTACTGCTGAGAAAATCATTGGAACGGCAATTTCCTGCAAGCTCCAAGGATTTAACTTCACACTTCTATTAAAAAAAAAGTATTTGAGTTGACATGTATTAGGGTATTGTGATTATGATGTGATGACACAACTGGTAACTTGAAAACGCATGTTTACAAGGCATCGGCAATCATATTTCCAACTGTTCTCCTGTAGGGATAGCCAGGTGTCCTTCAAGAAGTTGCCATCTTGACTCCATGTAGGTACCATGTTGAATCGTTTGCGCCGTCAGTTCTTGCCAGCAGGACACGGTGAGGACTTTGTTCACGCTGACCTTGTCTTTCAGATCCCTCCCAGCCATCCGGAAAAATGCAAGGAAAATCAAAACAATTACGCAGCCTTTAGCAGCTCAAGTAACTGCCCTCGTGAATGTAAGCAGGTAGGTCTTTGTCAGTATATTTGCTCTTCAGAGATAAAATAATCCAGCCAGCTGCATTAATTAAAAAAAAAAGGACCTAAAATACTTTGGGGCTCATTAAAGTTAAGAATAACAACATGATGTGATGACAGATACAACTTGCAGAGTTTCTGAAAATAGCAGGTTAAAATGTAAATATCTTTTAATAAATAATTTTCCTGCAATGTAAAAATAAATGATATTTCCTTTGGCAGTAATAGCTGATTTAATCTTTAGCTGGGAAGTTGTTTTGCTCATAAAATATCATTGTGCTACAGAAAAAAAAATATTATTTTGTTGTTTTGAAAGACTTTTGTAATCCACGATAAACTGGGTGACTCTACTTATGTCCGAGATAAGCGCCAAGAGTGATGCAAGCTCCCACCAGAACCAGACTCAGGATAGTCTTCAGAGAGATCCAGGAGAAATCGAACAAAGGCCTCATACTGTTGCCATACAACTCTACGAAGGCATCCTAGAAAGGGAAATAACGGAATATCAGAATTGCAGTAACTTTTTCAGCAAGGAAGGGCAACTTCTTCACACGCAATGGTCGTCCAGCAATCACATCAGCACAAAAAACCCACACAAACCTACTAAAATAGTGATTTGGGAGCTATGTTTTTGTGCAGTGCTTAACATAGTCTTCTCCTGCCTATTTCTTCAGAAATATTGCTGCAATTACTTATGGTCATGACTTCTGCTTTAGGCATGCCCAGCCTAACAGAAAATATAGGAGTATAAATTTTTAAATATGAGTACCACCATTTTGGCTCCCGACTGTTGTCTATACAAACATACACAAAGGAGGTAAATGGACCTTCATTCTCCAAACCTTTCGTTTCTATTGGACATGGGGCATCTAAATTGCTCGTCAGCTTTGCCGAAAATAAGGCAGTATTTATTTGGTTCCCCTTGGAATGGGTTCAGAAGACTACATGGAGTAGCCACAGATGTTTCTTCTGTATGAACTGAAGCTGTTAGGGTTGTGTTACACCTTTGACAGTCTTTCACAACTGCCTCCAAAAGGGGTGGCACCTTGGTCCTGTGCTCCTGCTAATCATGCCTTGGATGTGGCAATGGTCTGGCTGTAGGGTCTATTGGGCCAACCAGTTGATCCAACAGCCCTGCCTAAAAACAAGCTGTCTTGCCATGGGATCCTCTTGTTGGTCTGACTTGCCCTCAAGCCAAGACATTCAGCTAGAGGAAGAGGAGGGGAAGAACAGAGTGATGCCACTGCTTATGGCCGCCCACAAGTCACCTGGCGTGAGGTGCAGGGGGATTTCTCTCCCTCAGCCCAGCCCAAACCATCCTGGGTTTCTCATTCAAGCTGCAGTCCTCCATGTATGGAGAGCTGTTTTGTGAAGCTATTCTGGGGAAGCCTGGAGGTGCGTATAGGCACACAATGGAAAGGCTATTTAAGTAGCAAAGATAAAGTTTTTGTGACTCATAAATACACTGGGATTTGACTGGGCTAGCGATGAGATGGGTGATACTCTGCAAGTAACGCCTTTCTTTCAGGCTGCAATTCCTAACAAACGTGAAGCTTCAAAGCATTCCTGAGAGATAGATAAATCACACCGTATGGCATGAAAGCAGTAAATAGCAAAGCTGAATGACTTTAAAAATGAGACAAAACTGATGGTGTCATTTAGGGCAACCCTTTTATTGCACAGCCAATGGAGATCTGCCCCCAGACTACTGAGATAAACCCACAAAATAGCTATCTAATGTGAGGGTTTCCGTCTCTACCTTTACTGCTCTGGAATTCCCACTTTTGGTAGAAGCTAACAGTCTCTATTTATGTTGTAGTGCCTTTAGCTCCTTTGTAATGTTACTATGCTAGGAGGTAACCTGCCTTCTAAAAGTGCGTATATGTTATGGTTTACAGCAGGAAATAAGGGGAAAGTCTCCATTATTAATATAAACCTTCCAGCCAAGTTAATTTTCTGTAAATTACGTAGTCAAATTAGCCTCCATCATTAGCCATCTCTAGTTATAGTCAGAATAAAAGCGCTTGTGGTTTTACCACGAGAGGGCGTGTAAGGTTTTTTAATATTTTGCCATTTTGACTCCTGTTCGCTAGACACTGAGTGAGATTCAAATAAGTAACAGGCATTTACTTAAGTCATATTGGTGCATGTTATAGGTAAGAGTGGGTGTCAGTAGGTAAGATTAGGTAACAGAATAGCTGTAGGCTTTGGCCAACAGATGACCTGAAAATACATCTGCCTCCTGCTATTTCTTAATGCTTGTTCCTCCAGGCAATCATTTTCAGACTTGGGTTTCCAAAGGTATATTCTTAAGTGAAAGCAGCTTAACCTTTGGGGGGAATGTTTTAATGCAAACTCTTCATTCCGGAGAAAATTGGCAACTTTTGCTTAGCTGCCTGGTTTTTGAAATAGACATTTGCAAACTCTGGCCTTAATATTCTGCTGTGCTGTTGCGGAGCTGAAAAAAGCACACTCAGTTTGCTGTGCAGCTCTTTGGAAACCTGCTTTTATTTCTCCTTAAGGCTATGAAGTAACACAATATCCTAAAATGTTACAGACTGGGCTAAATCCTGTTGTCGCCAGTGCAGACTCCCTGACTTCCATGGGAGCTTTGTCTGTATAGGGAGTTCAAGACCAGGCCTTATGAAAATACAAGAAGGGTAAAGTTCAACACTTGGTGATATTATTATGCGTGGAAAAGAGAGGAAATGAAAAAAAAAAAAACACCCATGGAAATGCAAGTCATGTGAAAACATTTTAACCTTAAGATTTCCATGGTTTCTTTCCGTGGGGAAGGTCTCACTTCTGTATACTCATGACAGCCAATGCGTACCCAGTATCAATAACAAAATGAGCATATTTTGTGCCTCCCTTCTATCCCAGTTTAGGAACATTCCTCCCAGTTTGTCTGGGAGACCATTATCTAGTGATTTGGTAGAGCTCCTAGTTCTAGGTATGAAGACGGACTTGAAGACAAGGCAAAAAAATCTTGAAGACAAAGGCAAAAGTATGGCATAAGCTATAGCTCAAAAGAGGAATGTTAACAAAAAATGTGCAGCATGCAGTACTTTTTCACCCGAGATTATTACAACAATAACATGAACCCAACCTAATGGTGTCTGCACTATATATTACAAGTAGCTCTTTATGATCATTCCCCCTCCCCTTCTCAAACATCCTGATTAGGCCTATTTCCGAAGCTTGTTTGAACAGCCTGTCACTATTTGTTTAAGTTTCAAACCTGTTTTAAATAAACACATGTCCATTTTATGTACTAAAACAAGGAGAGGGGGGGAGGGAAGCATGACCCATTGCCGAAAACTATTTTTGCACAAAGAGAACCCTTAACAGAATCTCAACTGTTTCATAAGGTTTGTCTCCTTCTGTAAACCCATGTATTTGTCACTGGATTTTTGTCACCTAAACTGGTCTGTTTAAAATAAGAGAATCTCTGCTAAACCAAATAAGATTAGGAAAATTGCTTGAGACACTTGATGTCCTCTGAAAAGCACTCTTTATAATGAAAGCAAGGGTTCCCTTGGCAAATAGACCGAGGCAAGTCCTGGCTTGGTCAACCTTTCTGGAAGCCTTACACAATTGGAAAGAAAATGGTTCAGGCCTTGCTTTTAAGACCTACGTATTCAAAATTCAATGGAAAGTTATATCCTGGATGTAAAATTATATCAGGGCAGTTAAAATTATATGGAAAAGAACTCTTCATTCAGCTCTCTAAGTTTTTAAAACGTAATTTCTTAAGAAGCTTTTATTGAGTTGGATCAGCCTGTTGCTGGTTTACTACGCAACTTTACACTGACTGTTTCTGCGAAACAAGAAAGGTGGCAGCGGGGAAGGGAAAGATGCTCTGCCTAAGCTCCTCTTAGCACCAAAGCACCTGAGATGCCTGCCTCACCTCCCTGGGCTCCACTGGCAGGCCAGGAAGATCACCCCGAGGGCAGGGAGGACACAGCGTGTTCCTGGCTGGAGTTTCTGGGATTTGCAGGGAGCCCAGGGCAAAAGGGAAGTTTGTCACCCTGGGAGGATTAGGAGGTGTGATAGCGCACCGAGTCAGGGCAGTCTCCAAACAAAGCATCCAGATTGCACTACCCTGCTCGTCCGCTGGCCCAAATTTGGCAGCTCCCATCCAAGAAACAAATGTCATCTTTAATTGCACAGGCATTCTTTGCCTGCACGTGGAGCCGACTTTGTTCAGTCTCGATTCTTTTTGCAACTCAGCCTTCACCCCGGCTCGAGAGGCAAGGCACAGTGTCTCGGCCGCAGAGAAGTATGTACTTCCCAGAGGCTGAGCCCGGCAAAGCCTTACAGATCCGACGGCTCCTTACTGAAAACAGGGAGGGAGAAGGCAGTTTCAGCATGGCATTTCTGACTGAGGGGGTGGTGGGGAGAGCAAACACGAGGAAGTAAAGGCTTCCTTTTTCTACCTGAATCAAACAGCTGGTGAGGAAGTGACTTTATTTCCCTCGTTATCATTGGGTTGACAGGATATCCTCTTGAGCCACAGTGTATTGAATGAAGAGCCGGTGAGACTTCCATTTTACTGAACGGGAATTGCCTTGCGACTATTTTACGCTGCCCTCTCTGTGACTCCAAAACAAACAAACAAACACACACTGGCTCCCGGCTTTTGAAGAAACCCACACAGGTCTGAAGGAGGTGGCTTTGCCACCCATCATGGGGCAGGAGAGGGAATGGCATAAACTCTGATGCCAAGGTTTAGCAGCTGAATGACTTTTCCCTCACCCTTGCCTCCACACGAACGACATAAATTCTCATAAAAGCTTTCGTTACCAAATGGTAACTCATTTCAGAAAGAGTTTGGGGAGGCAGCGGAGAGAGCCGGTTAAGTCGTCCCATGTTTTCTATGCAGTGAAACCTCATTAAAATGTCATCTTGAAGCTAACGAGAAAAGTTCTTGGAACACAAAAAATAGACAAATCTGTGGCTGTTCTTTTCCCAAAGAGTTTATGGGTCTTTTACGCAAGCTTAAGTCGTAAGTGTATGCAAATAAGGACCGCTCAGACCTTGACCGTGTTGTGCTGAGGTGTGGTGTTTCGTCAGGTCGGTATCTTTAGAGAGGCCGGTATCTTTTTACGCCTGGGAGTTCCGACATGCTGGCAGTCCAGCCAGGTGTATGTTATCAAATTATAATCGGAAGGAAAAGAAGGTGTCACCACACAAGCCCTGCTGACCGTGGGCGTGGAACCTGCCTGGGGAGTGGCTTTGGCACATGCACTCCTGATCAAATCCCCATCCAGAATTATTTTTTTTCCCTCCTCACCTTTGGGTCTGTTCTGAATTCTCCATTTACACAATGCCCAATATAGTCCTAGGTCTGCAGCTGATTTGTTAGCTGCTGGCTGCACAACCCTTTTGTTTCTCCAGTGACATCTGAGGTTTCTAACTTTGGACAAGACTGGTTCTCATCACAGTGGTCTTGCCTAACTTCTTTGTTCCTTCTCCTCTCCTTGCTATCTCTTTGTATAAATTCTTGCATTGGTCAGCCTATGAACTTGGGGGCATATCTTGCAGGTCCCAGTCTTGCCAGGCTCTCACTAAAGTCCGTGTGAATTGAAATCGGTGGAAATATGATTTGCATAAGGATGACTAAACAAGGCACTCAGGTGGAGACAGACAAGGAGCAGGGACTAATTGTGGTGATGTTTGAAATGAAAACTGATGCATATGCTTAGATATATATAAATGTGAGTGGTTATAGTAATGGGGATGACTAATCCTCCTGTCCACGCTCCCAGAGAGTGACCCTGCTGGCAGGCAGATTTCCTCTGGACCTCTGTGAGATGAAGGACAAATCCAGGCTTTGGGGAATGGTCAAGCCATCTCTTTAAACACAAGATTTGTAAGGTGTTGATCATTCAGCTTGCATGGAAACCCATGTCGTGCTCAGACTAGGCTACATTCTTGTTAAACCAAGTCAGCATGAGAAATGTTTCAGTAATTTAGTGTTGGCGTCTCTACTTAATTCAGTTAGACGTGGCTCTGCTATATGCAAAAGCCCAGACCTAGCGGAGGCTGCTTTGTTTTCTTATTCCTGGAAAGGCCCACACGAAAATTAGGTATTTCTGGCATCGGCATAACAGCTGTAATGTCACTACAGCAGCGAGCTGGTGGTATTTAATGGGTGCCACTTCTGAGGGAGGAATATTAGCGTTAATGAGAGAAAGAAGACGGGAAGGCCTTCTGGACAAAATCCTCAGTGTTCAAAAAAACACGGTCAAATCTGCTCTACTCGATTCTTCACAATTTACTTTTCAGATCTTTTGTGGGTTGATAATCCTATTCAACTAATTTGTTATTTATTTTCATCAATATTTAGCAGTCTTAGTTTTATTTTCCAATTGTAGCCCGCTTAGGTAAAGTGCTAGAAGCTGTGTGTAACTCAAACCTAGAAAACAAATGCCTCCCTGCACATACTTTCATGTATCTCCGTTGCACCAAGAACTGTTCAGTTTTAGGCCACCTTCTTTTCCTTCTACTCAAATTTATCAACCCCATTCTAGTGAGTTTACATTCACATACAACAGTAAACTTAGAAAGCACTCATTTATGGATTTGTGGATCACTTTGGAGGAGAGAACAAGTGTCACAGAGTTGCTGGGAGGGGGACTTGTCTCATCCCGTAACATCACTCCTACACCTGTGTCCTCTGAAAAGAAGCTAGGTGCGTTAGAACCCCATCAAATCTTCAGAATCACTTTAAAATGAAATAATGACAAAAAGGGTCTGAATGACAATGCAGGCCTGTTTCTCTCAAGATCTTGTCTAAATTCTCCCTCTTGCTTGTCACTTACTTTCAATATGAGTGACCTTACACTGGAAATAGCCCACGTAATCTAAAAGCCCGAATATGAAGATTTGGCTGCAGCGGGTACGTTGGCAGTAGAGGGAAATGTGAACACATCCCCCGTTGTGTTCCCTGCCTGCTCCAGCTACCCGGGACACCGCAAAAGAGTTAAATCATGTAAACCGCCTGAGAAATGGGAACCGAAAGTAGCTGCTTGTAGAAATGCTCAAAGTGCTGTGGCATGGCGTTTGTCATCAAGGCTATGGAGGGTTTTATTTAAGAAGTGCTTCCAGCTGTGCCGGGCTTGAGGCGCAGGTATTTGCAGAGGTAGAGAGGGGAAAGCAAGAGGGTAAGGCTGCTGAGAAGGGTCTGGATCCAGCCAGAAAACGCAGAGAGCATGTGAGGTCGGGAAGGGTGAAATCGGACCAGTCTGAGCAGGTCGTCCCATCAGCTGAAGCACGAGGGACCAGTCACGCGTTTTTCTCCTTCTTGTTTTAACACCCCTCAGGAAAACACTCCATCCTGGGTTTGTTGCCTCAACACTCAGTTCTGACCCGAATCCCTTTGGCTTGACTGACTCGTGCTTGGTGTTGAGCAAGAGTAACACAGAGCCGGAGTGGTGTCCGCGGTGCTCCCGGCACCTTCTGCAGAGGTGCCACCTGTCCCTCATGTGACCGTGTTTTCTAAATCTTGTGACAATCAACTGATTTACGGGGGGAATGAGACAACACAGCTAACGTTATGATAAAGTCACCTCACCGATAAATCTGCCATGTAATGAATAAGTGCAAAAAACCCTCATGCTGTAGACTTCAATGGACAGTTACACTTCTACCAGCAGCCACCTGGAAAATATGAATTTGCGCATGTGTTTTCTTTGGCAACCGACACCTCATTAGCAGCCCAAACCATTTCTGCTCACCTGTAAAAGCCTTACTTGAGGCAGAGAACAGGCAGCATTTTTTGGTTATTGCTTTCTCTTGCCATTTCCCAAGCCAGCCCTTGGGTGCTGTACTCCACCGGGCAGCATATGTGTCCGCATGTGTGTCAGTGTTAGCCATCAGGGAGGCAGACGTGTCCTGGCTGTCAGGCAGCCTGATGGAACAAGCTGCAAGTCCCCCCCTCTTCCAACACAGTGCACGCAAGAGTGGAGGCCTCTCGGTGGCTTGCTCCATGTTTTCTTTGTTTCACAGCTAAGTGGTCATGGGAAATTAAAATAAGGGGAAGTTCCTGGTCTGCATCTGCTCAGAAGAGATGCTTTTGGTCTGGGTGCATCCCCTCCACTCCTCCTTCTTGTCCTTTCTGTCCTGTCTGCCTCGTGTGCAAAAGAACAAGACCTGGGAGACAAATGGAAGGTGAAGGAGCAAGGAAAGGAATGAGGAGAGTCTGTGTAGACTGAGGCAAGTGGGAATTGAGGCAAAGCAAACTGGTGAAATAGGACAGGTGAAAACTGCCTGTGCCCACAATGAGCTGAATCCTACTTTTAAGCCAAGACAGCTTTGTAAGTTGCCTTGCCCTTTGAGGGAGCTGCTTATAGCTTAGGGTTGGCTGCTAAATCTTGAATTTTTGGGTTCATCTGGGAAGTCTTTTGGCAAGTGTTATCAGGTAAGAGCTAACAGGGACCATATGAAAAAACAAGGAAGAGTCAGTGTAAGAATACAATTCACAAACAGACTGAAGGACTTTGTTTTGTTATTCAAAACAGCTCTTAAATTCATTTGCCTATACAGTTGTAATCCATTAACTATGACCATTAGATTTATTCAAATGCCACAATGCAAAACCAAAATACGAAGACTTAATGAAATGCAAACCACCCCTGCCCCTCCACCTCCAAAACCAACACCAAAACAGGCATCCTACAGGAGAAGTGGGATCCTCCTCCCATCCAAAAGCAAGTACCACTGGGATGTTTGAAAGCAACACACCTCCTACCCATATACTCTGAAAAGAAATAATGGCTTGCTGATACAAGAAAGGGCACAAAATCTGTGTTTCCTTTTAGGAGGAAGCTTTAAAACTGAAAAAATGTTAGAGACCAGTAGCAGGAGAAAAAGGATTATCCTGTACTTCAGGGGCTTTGCTGGTGTCACTGTTCTGGCCAAATCCCTCTATGGAGATATGGCTGGTACCAGCTGAAGGAGTCTGCCAGCATGGTTGAAGTACCTCCAAAACAATGTGAGTTATACTGGCAAAAGGACTCCTCTATTTGGTGTGAGTCTACGTAAGTCTACAGAGTGGGGACGGGAATCATGCCAAAATAGTTATCTTTGTAGGCTAGGGATGTGATTTTTTCCCCATGAGATAGTTACGCTGGCCAGACTTTGTCATGTAGACCCTAGGAACTTTTATTTGCAAAATAAGACTGTAATTTATTTTAACCAGATGTTCAGCACTGATCTGTGTCTGTGCATTCACAGTGCACTCCAAGTAATTTTTACTGTGAAAGACATATACCTTGGGTACCGGTGAGATTTTAAAAACATAATGCTGAAACTTCAAGGCTGTGGTGGCCTTATCTATCCTTTTGGTGGTGATATGTAGTTCCCAATGAAGAAAGACGGTATTCTGGGTATTGAGTTTTGCTCCTATCAATCCGATCCTCTACAGGTCCTGTAAGGCAGAAGGCTCAGCTCTCCCGTCTATCAGACATTCACATCAATTGCTGGAGCAAGTCATGCAGTTCCTCACAACCTAATGGTTGCTGAGAGCGCAGGGTGAGAGCTGAGGTGACCTAGGATCTCTCTTTTTCGTAAAAGAGCAGGAGGTATGACTGCCAGTCCTCTGAAACAACAAATCCCTCTTTGTTTTCTTTCGTGCCTGGTGTCCCTGAGAGGAGGCAGGGGCTGGTTCTGCTACAGGACAATGATCATCAGAGTGGTCACATAGCTGTCACTGGAGCCTGAAGTACCTACCACTATCAACAAGTTACACATACACATCCTTGGGAACAGCCGAAATACAGCTTAGCCTGCATTCCTATGGCCAGTCATTCAAAACAGAAACTAAAGGATTTGGTTAACTGCTGCTTTTTTTTTTTTTTTTTTTCCCCACAAGACTGCATGTCCTTGCAGATCATTCACAAAGGACTGAGCATTTATATTTCCTGTTGACATCCTTTGAAAGGGAGAATGCCAATAGAAATTGTATCTTTTAATGAACAATTTCTGTGGACAGCAAGTCAGATGAAAATTCATGAAGGATTTAAACCTATCATTGTGACCTTGAACTAACAGCATGAGGAAGAAGGCCGTTAATGTAGGCAGGAAAGACTGGTAATTACTTCAAGTGTTGGTGTTTCCAAGTGAGTAGAAATTTCATGCAAAATTTCAGTTATGCAAAGGAAAGAATAAAAAAAAAAATCGTGAGTATCAGCCAAGAAAAAATAAATGCATTACCTATGAAATCAGTGCTTGAAAGCTTTCCCACTTTCTAAAATAAGTAAGACCCCACAGATCAGAAAGTGCAGATCAAAATTAATATAAGGCCTTAAACCCAGCCAGTTGCTTTTTTTTATTACTTCTAAGCGCAGGTGGGTCCACACGGCAGAGTGCGGTCCTGGGGAGAGGAAGAGAGCGCGGACCTTGCACTGAACAAGCCAACTCAGGGGCAGGTACAGGGGTGCAAGCGTTATCGGTGTATTAGAAGAGCCCTGCAGGTGGGCTAACCATTCCTGCTGTGAAACTAGTGCAACCACTGTTTAGAGGCAGCCCAAGTATCCCCGTGCAGCACTGCGCTGTGTCCTGTAGATGTGCCCTGCAGCACTACTGGAGAAAAAATGACGGATCCTGCTGCCCGCAGAGGGTCTTACAGCACCGCCTTCCCCATGCAGCAATGTGTGCAGTGACTCTTGTGCCAGCAGCTGCTGCTGAAAGGCCAGTTTTTCTTGCCCAGTCACTTCAAAGTAGCCTCAAGAATTTCATTAAAGCATTAATCTGCAATTAAAGAGCTGCCCTTGCTTAAGAGGAAGTGATTGCAAGAGCTGCGGGATTAACGTGTGGTAGAAGGAGAGGGATGAGACCTGGAAGTAGGTACAGCAATCATCTAGAGGATGGCCACAAGTAACTCCTGTGTGCAACCACCTCCTGCGTCTGTTTCTCTTTGGGTGATGACCTGCGCCCATCTTGATGCTCTTTTCACTGGAATTCTGCCATTGCTGTCAACCCGCTGCTTCTCCCCCAGATCTTCCACCACCAGTACCTGCTGCTTCTACCCCTGAATGGGAAGGCATAAAGATGGTTTCCATCAGCTTTGCATCAAAAGAGGCTTCCTGCAACAGGGGTAACTCTCAACTGGCAATTTATGGCTGGAAACTAATGTATAAGTGACATAACCCACCCAGCAGCTGCCTTGAGAACCTCCTATAATTAACTGTTGCTGCTATAAGTTTAGACAAACCCAGGAAATCACATGCAAAATTCTGTCTGATTTGCTATCTAATCTTCTTCTATCTAGGTTCTTATACCACACACATTGCTGTGGTATCTGAGCATCTTGGTGCCTGGATGCAATTCAGTTAAACCCTTTTCAAGCTAGCAGTCTAAGCTGCAGTCCTGACACTTCTCTTACACGCAGCCAACTGTTTTGCTATGAGCAAACTGTAAAGAAGCTTCTTCAAAGGCTCCCTGAACGTACCAGCTTCTCTTGTCTTCCTTTCCCAGATAATGTAAGGTTGGGAAACGTGCCAAGCATCACGCTAAACCGAAAGAGATGTTCAAATTGCAGCAAGTACAGGAGCCAAGGGAGCCCAGTCTGCCAGAATGTTATTGTAGTGTTCTCAAGAAGCTCACAGCATTAAGACTTCATTTTGTTGTGTGCCTGTCTGTCTGTCTAGGAGATGCTCCATTGGAGGCCAGAAAGTCATTGCTTCCTCAATATTAAATACAAGTGTCTCGACAAACTAGAAACCATTTGCTAGTTTCAAACTTTCAAGTCAGTTTTCTTTCTTTTTCTTTTAAGATTGGAGGCACTTGATCCTACAGTTGCTGTTGCTTGAAACAGAACTTCTGCTTTCAAGAGGATCTTAGATATACCCTTTTCTGATGACATACAATCGAAGCAAGAACACAGACAGGGACCAGCAGTCAAAAAGGTGATGAAAAGAAGCTGTATTATTTCTGGATGAGAAATACTAGGTATGAGTTTGATTGATTTGATTTAAGCCCAAGTATGGGAAGATAAAAGTTCATAACTTATCTACACTTTAACAGTAAAGCAGCAATCCTCCCCCCAGGAGGAACCATTTATACTGATATCAAAGTGTATTCTGACTCATTAACTGAAATATGTTGTGCTGGTGGAAGACAGTTATATCAGCAAGATTTTGTCTACATAAGGGTTTCCACAGTATAATTTATATCCATAAAAAAAGTCAGATGCATAACTGACATGGGTATAGAGTGCAAACCAGGCATGAAACACAGGGGAAAATTTGCAGGCCAATGTTTTGGGCTATGAATTTGATTTTTACAAATTAGTGTTTTAAAAGTTCCTTTGTGTCTATAATAAGAACAGTTAAAAAAAAAACCAACAAAAAAAACCCAAACCAAAACTAACAATCTAGAGCAACACACGCATCAAGAAGCCAAAAGAAAACCAAAGCCCCCACCTTTTTTTGGCTATTTATTCTCACACCCTTAGCCATAGAGTTGGGGCGGGGAGGGGAAGAAGCTGAACTGAGCCTGTGATCACGGCATTAAGTTGATTTGACTATTAGAAAACTTTAATTTAAATGTTCCCCACGGGGATTCTGGTATTTATTTCCTTATTTACTTCTTGAGCCTATTTAATACTTTGACCCGAAGGAAGAAGATTTTGCACAAGAGGATTAAAGGTTCAAATTAGTTAAAGACGAAACAAATCTATTGATTCATTAAAGCCCAGTGTTCTCAGTGTCACCAGTGATACTATCATATACTAAACTGTTAATATGCTTGAAGTGAAGAAAAAAGACTTTTCAGCATAGGTTACAGAAGGCTTTTGATGGAAAAAATACACTGCTCCTTTGCATCCTTTTTGCCTAATGTTTTCAGTCCCAATCCAAACGGCCTTCCTATGTATATAACAACCATGGGAGGGCTAGTGAGTCTTGTCATGCCTGCCTGACCCTGTATGTTGGTTTTAGTCTTATTTTGTCATCTCTGGCCACTCCCAAATTGCACCTCTTAACTCGCACCCCTTTCATTCATTGGGTTTTTTGCATGCTTTGTTCATGTACTCGCTTTCCTTCTTGTTGGTGTTTCTTCAGTTATTCCTTGTCTGATTTCTTCTTTCAGCGGCTGTGCAGCCTTCTATCAGTCACTACCTCTGTTTTCACTATTGATTTTCACACACCCAGTACTACCTTGCACAGTTTCCGCAAAGCATTTGTGCATACACAAGTTACGCCTTTCCTTGCCGGTACATTCCTTATTCCTGTCTGTAGAGTTGAAGTTAGCAGAGACAAATGCATGATTGTCATTGTGCCAGCTAATCGTGCTTGAGCCGTGGTCCCAGCAGGTTTTAACTGCAGCTGGCTGCCACAATGCTAAGCGCAGCCTAGATGGATGTAATTGCCAAGTCACCGTGGGCCTTGTGCCAAGGGGACTCTTCAAGGTTGTGTTGTGACACAGTGGTAGCTTGCAGTGGAGACTCGCCCTGCTCAGTACTCGGTGAGACTCCAATACCCACTTTGTGTCTTGAATAAACCTAACCTGAGGTGGTGTTCCTCTAGAAGCAAGCAGGGTTGGGTAGGAGTGTTTGAAACAAGGCTTAGTACAAACACTAGATGTGTCTGGGTTGCTCTGAAGCCAACACAAGACCGTGCTTGGAAAGCAGGGGTACCTGGGCACTGTACAGCTGTAGTTCAGCCCTGCTTCACTTAATATCTGGAAGGCACAGCGTTGTCTATTTTATCAAGAAGCTAGTAGCCGCTGAGCCGTACAAGAAGCACTCTGAAGGCTTTCACACTCCTGGGAGGAGGAGCAGCTCATAAAGCTGTGTTTAGTACTTCACCTCTGGCCAATTTTTAAGGGTGGATTTAGGAGGAGAAAGGTGAAGTTGCTCTTTTTTGAATTTCTTAGATACCAAAACACATACTTATGCCACAGTTTTTAAAGGATCAACTTGAAGACATGAAAAGTATGATCCATGAACATAGGAGCTGAACATATACTGAATTAGCCTTGTGGTCCACCTAGACGTTAAGGCTTAATGAGTCAGCTACAATCGGTTTGTGATTAATACCCAAGTTAAAAACAGTTTCTTCCTTTTGTGTGTCACTTTTCCAAGATGCTGTCACGTTAAATGTCAAGAAGTCTCTCTTCTAATCTGTGTGCCTCCTGATCTATTTGGGATCTATTTGGCATAGGGGCGTAGCCAAAGTCCCTATTACCACAATTTTGTTAACAGTTCTTTTGAGTTCAACATTGCTCACTCAGCTTCCTTTTCTTAAGCTGGATATTAGCAACAAAGACCTGCTAACGTCTTTACTGTCCAAAAGCTGTTAAAATGCTTTGAAATTTCCAGTTTAGCATTTATTTATTTGTCTTCAGAGATTCAGTTGCATAGTCTTTCCCACTTAAAGTTCAGCTAAATAATGTTCATGTTATCCTTCTATACAGAGGTATCTCCTCTGCATCTGTGGCCCAGTCTTTCTTTCCTGAACAGCTTGTAGGTAGATAATGATGTTGTTCCACTACATTTCCCTACCACCTCTTATTATTGAAATCATCCTCCATGGCAAAATACTCCGATTGTTCTTTTGCTTTTATGCTTGGTACGTTTGTCTAAATACTTACTCTTATTCAACTTCTTTTACTGATACCTTCCCAGTTTTACTGAATTCCCTTTTATGCATTTACCAAAATTACGACTCTCCGATGGTCATAATTGGCATCGCGTTCTCTGAATTCACAAGATGCTGCCATATATACAGATGTCTTTAATAGACATATCTGACTAATATGTTCCCCAGATCCTCGTAACTTCTGGCTTATTTGCAGGATCTACTTCTGTTCTGGTCCTCTCCGTTTTCTGGGCTCTCCTTTCCCCGGAAGGTTTCCTCACGCTCTATCTAACAAACTAAAACGCCTTCTTGCACAGTCTTTTCTGGCCACGCTCAGAACTGGCATAGATCTCACTGCCTCATCAGGCTTGCATATGAAACTGGGAACGACTGAGTCAAAGCCATTAGCCTTGTCTTGGACCCAGAGTTTTCTATCTAGCCAAATGATGTTAGTTCCCAGACAGTCTCTCTTACTTACTGGTAGGAAAAGCTCATGCAGTGTCTCATGATATCCATTGTTTTGGCTGAAATTAAGGAGCTTGCTGAGTTCATGTTCCTCATGACTGCGTTCCTGGGGACAACTGGGGGCGTTTGTCTCGCCAGTCTCATTCTGACTGGTGGCAAAAGCCATCTTCGGTCACAAAGAATTGCATTTTCTGCCAGAGAAGGGTGATTCGGCCCTTTGCTCTGTAGCCGAGCTTCTCTTCCATCAGGAGGCTGGCTTCTTAAAACAAAGCATTGGCCAGCTTGTGCCTGAAAGCCACCCTTCCCCTCCCAGATGACCTTTCAGCTTCTGAGCTTCCTCAGTTTCTCACAGACATTTGTGTGATTTCAGAACATTTGAAAGTAAAGAAGCAGAAGCTTTGCAAGATCAAGGGTCCTTAACAGAAGGTAAGCTATTTTAATCAGCTCCCTAGTCAAAATAAGAATTACTGTCCTTTTATCTACTTGCTTAAGTTTTAGAATCATAGAATCATAGAATAGTTTGGGTTAGAAGGGACCCTAAAGATCATCTAGTTCCAACCCCCTGCCATGGGCAGGGACACCTCCCACCAGACCAGGCTCCTTAAAGCCCCGCTGGCTTTTGGCTGGGCAAATAACTGTCAGTACTGTGTTGCCCGCGAGAGTTCTTTATCATTCTCACTGTAATGTATCCCATTTCCCTAAATCTTCAACAAATATGCTTTCAAGTCAGCTTCCTAAATACATGAGCAGACACCTACATGAACAGACTGAGTTTCACAGAGGGGACCTCCTGCCTTGGTTGTCTGAAGTTGGGTAGGTGCCAAACACTAAAAGTCGTGGGTCAAGTAATACGTTACAAAGCTACAGTTTGAATGGCAACAGAGGAAGTTAAATTCCTGATCTCATTTCTAAAATTTTAATATTATGCATTAATAATCATTGCATTGACAATAATTGAATTCAAATTGCTGTGATTCAAAAAAATCTTTTCTGAGAACTGTGTTTGAATTTTCTGCACTATTTTTTTTGACAGGGAGCAGAGTGGAGCAGTGAGATTACAAGAACAGAAAAAACTTCTCAACAGAGAAGGCACTGGAACTAGCTGTGTAAGTAAGTAACCAACTAACTGAACAAGGAGTGAATGAGTGACAGGGCGAAAGAATGTAAGGATGGAGATTCAGCATCCCCAGTCCTCATCATGCAAGAAACAGAGGGATTTAATTACATAAGGAAAGACAGGAAATTCAAAGCTGGTAAGAGGACATACTTTTGCACGGGATCCACAATTAGACCATTTTATTATACAAAGTATTTAAATTAGATGATTGCTATGGGACGCTGAGAAGTGAGTTTAGCAAGCTTCAAAGAATAATTAAATATTTCTATTGTAAACAAAAGCTGTTAACTGTTTTTTAAAAATAACACTACTAGTACTAGTACTACTAGTAGTAGTAATAATAATAATAATAATTTTGGAAGCTTTATGCTTGAAGGATTAAATCAAACTGAATTCTTGGGATTAGTGTGACATCTTCAAGGGGACTAATGCAGGACAGGGGGAAGGGTAGGAGAGAGAAGAAATTATCCTAAATCTGCCTCTTGTGTCATTTGTTCACCTTCATCTGAAGCAGGTGGTGCTGAGCACAGGCACAGGCACAGTCTGTGCTGGATGGATCATGATTTGGTGAAGAAGGGCAATTTTTAATACCTGTGTATTAACTGAGCAAGGGAGTTTTGTGTCCTTCAGTGTTTTACAAAGATTTTTTCTAAACTTTTTAGTGTTCATGTAACTAAAAAAGACTTTGATTGAGCAAAACCCATGGATTCCTAAAGTAAGATTTTAATAGAAATTTTAAAAAATGAGCAGCATAGTACCTTTAACTTAAGAAAAAAATACAGTATGTCTTTTTATCTGGAAAACTAATGTGACTATTTAGTATTCCAAAAAATTGCTGCAAGTTACATGCTAGTCATAATAAAAGGTTAAGAAAAGTTCATGACAGATTTTTAAAATGGGCAAGTTCTTTAATCTTAAAAGGAACATTTTCATAAAATATATAATGGAAACTAAAAAGTAAACAGAATAAAAATTTGGTTTTGTCCATGTGCTTTATCCGAATGGAAGGAACAGTAATGAAACATACAATGACAGCAACACAAACGGAAGAGGCTGTATTTAAAAAAAAGATAGCTGTGTTCCTTATTTAACTGAAAATAAAGCTAAATAACCTGCTAACAATACCGAATGTAAAGCTGTCCCAGGGTATAAAATGCTACTGTTCAGGTGCAGCTGCCTTCACTCCTTTGCCCAGCTACAGACAACTGTGATGGTTAGTTGTGTTTTTCAAACTGAACTAATGACACCAGGGGAGCAGGCTCTCCCAGGCTGCTCTGGGGACCATCCCTTGACACCTAGAGAGGCGCCCCTGCGGGGCTGGGGTGGATGCTGGAAGAGGCCACAGAGGTACAGCTGATGGCTCTAGGGCAGGAAAAGGCTCCACCAAGCCTCAGATGGGCAACTGGATCCTATGGCTGGACTCCGGGGCAGATGTCCTCATGGAGGGCCACCTGTAGGAGCAGAGCCCCAGACCCTCTCCCTGCACGTGATGGCACTGCAGAAGACAACAAAGCCACGCTGAAGTCTGCAAGGCTGTATCGGTCTTTGCTTCTTCTCTACTCTCCCTAGAGGACTTCTTGGTTTATTTTTATTTTTCAACCTCCCTTGAAACTCTTTCATTTCCTCCCCTCCTTAATTATACATCACTATATTAAATATTTTTAGGTAGAAGTACGTGAATGCTTTTAATGACACCAAGTCTTTTAAAATTGCATTCGCAGAAGAGAATACAGCACATATGCCTGTAGTGTGCCACGGGTAATGTAGTGGTGTCTTTCTCACGGTCAGCCGGGCTTCCCAGACTCCCCTCCCCCCTAACTGAGTACTTTCACTCACCTCTTTTCAGACCACTAAGCCACCACTGTCAATCACCCTTCATGCCCCATCCCACCACTTTCGCTCTCAGTCATTTGCCCACTGCCGTGACACTCTCAGGATGCACCTCACCAAACCATTGCAGACGCCCACCCGTTCTTACTCATGTCCCGAACCCTTTCATGCGGGCAGGGGTATTCAACAGTAGCTCAGCTAGAGCTGTCTGTACTGTGGTAAATGCAGAAAATTCAAAGCAAGAGAGAGAGGAGATAATAGAGTGATACGGGCACCAGGTGGGAAATTCCTTAGTCAGAAGATTTAGCAGGTATGACTGTCTCGGGAGGACTGGAGAGTGCAGGAAACTCATCTGCTTGAAGTGCTTCTGCAATGCAACAACTACCCCCAGAGGTGGGTCCCCTTAGGTTCAGTAAATACAATGACAGAGAGAGAGAAAAACTCTTCCAGAAGGTGATTCAGAGAAGCAGCAGCCTAATGTGGCTATCTCCAAGTCGCCCTCTGGAGAAACCTCTCTCCCCCTCTATTGAGTGTATAGGGAAAGTCCTTGCCTACATACCCGAGCGAGAACACCTCATTTAATCTCTGTATCTCAGTGCATCATCTGTGGATGGTGGTAATGAAGTGCTTGACTGGGGCATGTGGAGGAGTGTTCCTGGAACTTGAGTGCTACAGCAGCTGTGGAGGACTGCCCGCAGCGGGAAATTACAAGTGGCTCTGCATGTGCACAGAGCTGGGAAGTCCCCCACAAAGAAGTTGTCCGTGCTTGCTCAGATCAAGGATAGATACTCTTCTCTATGTTACTCTTGTAGAAAGGGTCGTGGTATTTCCCTTTGGGAGTTGTGTATCACAGCAAGTCAATTCTAGCTGGTTTATCTGAAGTGGTTTGATATTCCTGCATTAATTTGCTGTAGTAAAAGAAAGACTGCCATTTGCATTTGCATATCTCCTCAGTCTTTGAGTGGAAAATGGTAATGAGAAGAAATTTCTCAACGACTCTTCAAAGTGAACGTTGCTTATCTTTTATTTCAGCCTACTGTTGAATGAAATATCATTTCAAGCTAAGGGAGGCATCATTTGAGTGAACAATAGATACCTCTCCACACCTGTCAAGTTAAAGAGTAACTGGAAGGTACTATATTCAGATCTATTATCTTACATTAGTATTATACAGAATCCAAACATACTTTTCTCTGTAAATAAACCCAAAGCTAAACACTGGAGATATATGTGAGACCCTGCCCTCGTGAGACCCCACCTGGAGTATCGCGTCCAGCTCTGGAGCCCCCAACATAAGAAGGACATGGACCTGTTGGAGAGAGTCCAGAGTAGGCCATGCAGATGACCAGAGGGCTGGAGCACCTCTCCTATGAAGACAGGCTGAGAGAGTTGGGTTCTTCATCCTGAAGAGAAGGCTCTGGGAGACCTTATAGCGGCCTTCCAGTACCTAAAGGGGGCCTACAGAAGAGATGGGGAGGGACTCTTTATCAGAGAGTTTAATGAGAGTTTTAAACTGGAAGTGGGTAGATTTAGATTAGATAATAAGAAGAAATTCTTTACTCTGAGGGTGGTGAGACATCGGAACAGGTTACCCAGGGACACTGTGGATGCCCCATTCCTGGAAGTGTTCAAGGCCAGGCTGGATGGGGCTTTGAGCAGCCTGGTCTAGTGGGAGGTGTCCCTGCCCAGGGCAGGGGGGGTGGAACTAGGTGATCTTTAAGGTCCTTTCTAACCCAAACCATTCTATGATTCTATGTATATGCATAAGTGTATCACAGACATACGTATATTATATATATGCATATATATACATCAATACATGTGTTTGTATGTATAAAGCTGAATGGTTTGAACAACTAAGTGAAAAATCAAGACCCATGTAAAGTACTTAAATTTAGTATTCTGTTACTGTTTTCCCAGCTAATGACCGTCCTCTAAAATAGGCTGGTTTATCAGCACAGTCCACCATTGAGTGGTTACCGTTGCAATCTATCCATCTTAGACATTGTACATGCTGAGTGCTAGAGCTTGCACTTCCCTTAATCACCTCTTTCATCCACAGCCTTGAGGTCAGCAGAAAGAGTTCCCTCGTTTTCATTTGACTTTGTCCTCAACATCCTAAACTGAACCTTCCCACAGTTCAAAGACTATCTCACCTGCGAAAAGCCCCCCCAGAGCTAAGCTTGCTGTTGTTACCAGAGGTATGTCAATCTGTGCAGTATCTGCACAGCAACCAGGCAGACCCTGGAAGAGGACAGTCTGGACTGTGCACTGAGATTTTCAGTCCTGAGGGTCACTTAACCCCAAAAGCCTGCTACTGCAGAAGGCCACAGACATTTCGTTACTCTTCCTTGGTTCTTCCTATCTTTACAGACATCACAGCGACACTGTGCATAACACGGGTTTATTCGAGCTTTCCGCTTGGGACTCTGACCTGACCTCAGACCACTGAAGAGCCGATCTCATCCCAGCTAGCAGATGCCTGTGTGAGATCTTACAGTTCTTGTCCTTCACAAATACTTCTTAGCTCCGTCTATTGCCAATTAAATCTCCCTATTGTGATGCAAAGAATGACAGCAGCATTTTCTATGTCCACACATTCCCTAGACTGATAAAATGCTCAGTATACGTTAAGAATATAAGTGCGCTCAGTCCATTCACAACACACAATAAGTGCACAATTCAATTAACTAATGCAATTCATATTTCATTAGGACAGAAGCTGTTTGTGACCTTAAACGGACAACAATTTCATGACAGCATTGCAGAATATTAATTAGATAGGAAAATAACAAAGACGAATGAAACAGAGAGAAAACGCTCTGCCTGGCAGAATTGTTCTAAAGAAGTTAAAAACAAAAGATGCAGTTGTTCTGCTAAGTCCTTCTCCTCCTTCCCCCTTGCTAATGATGCCGAGAACAAAACGTTATTGCCTTTCTTTGCCTCCGATTAACCATTTGTAGAGAAGGCTAGCTCAGCGTTTCTGGCAGGCACCTGCTATGGTACCGAAAGGCACAGGAAAGAGAAACCTAAGAGCCTGGTTTACCTTCTGCTTATGGGTATCTAAGCGAAGAGCAGCTCCCCTAAGAAGAACCATTCTTATATCAGTTTTTCAAATTTGTTTCTAAGGCCCAAATATTGGGCCCTGAAATCATTTGTGAAGGGAAGCGGTAAACCAGCAACAACAACAGATGTGACTGATGAAAATGAATTGTTAGTATGATTAGTGCAAAATAGCACACAAAATCACAGTACAGAAAGGGCTGTGATTAAAGTAGAGAAGGATTCCAATGTTAAGCTGCAATTGCTGTAATATTTCTTTTCGTGATACTCTTAAGAAAATGAGAAGAGATTAATAAGGTTAGTTATTACGGTCCCATAGTAATTTCATCCTTAACCAAAAGCATTACCACGTATGCTGAACCCTGTGTGAGAAAAATGGCTCCCTACAGTCTGTAATTCAGTTTCGTTATTTTACTCTCTATTGCCAAAACTGTGTCTTGTGTTACAGACACATAAAAGGACAAGATCCTTTGGTTCTAGATAGTACGTTTAAAGAGACGACAGAAAGATGAAACTACCAGATCAGAGTTCACGGTCTGCAAAACATGCTCCCTCTCCCCCTGCCCCCCTCCCAGACTATGACTTTTGTTTTGAAGATAAAATCAGTAAATAAATTTTGTACAAAGCTGACCAGATTTTGTATTAAAGGCAAGATGCTGTATAGGAAGCAATTGGTTGTGTAGCAAGATGTGTCTGTTAATCAGGATATTTGTTGATCTGGGTCAGTAACAAGATGGTTATTTGTCCCTGGCCAGTGGGTGGCAATGGCAGCAAATGGCTTATAGTAGACAAGGATTGATTTTGATAAACATGTCCAGATGGGTACGATTTAAATCAGTAAATATATTGCTTTGTATAAAGACATATTTTAAAATTAATTTTAAACCAATGTTTACACCTACCAGTCACTAGATGCTACACATACACTCTTGAAATAATATTTGAACCAGGAGTATAATCAGTAAGCAAAAGGAAAATAGCTTTGCCTTCTCCGATCCCAACACCTCTGATGTTTTTCTTCTTTATGATATATTAGATCGAAGTCCCGCTGTCTGTATATTAATATTATTTAGTAGTGCTTTTCTCAAACTTACTGTGAGCTGAAGCTAATTTTACTGGAACAGATGAAGTTACTTTATTGGCAGTACTATCAAATAACTTTTTAATGCAATGAAAGCATCAAAACAGTACAGCTGCTAAACCAGAGAGATCATAAAAAGGGAGTTTCCAGAACTGACTGATATTAGCTGCTCACCCATACATTCCCTTCCTCTCAAGTTTCAAGATGAGATTATTATAAAAAAAGGCTGATTTGTCAAAAAAAAAAAAAAGACAGAAAAAAAAAAAAGAAACTGTCTGAACAAATCTGCAAATAAACCAACTTGGGGGAATTCCCACGTCTGTGTCTGACCTCCACGATCAAAATAAGGCATCCTCAACCCGATAAAAAACTTTTTTAATACTTAACTCTTCGCCCGATCGGGTATCTGACCAGCGCAGCTCGTGCTTCAGGAAAGCTGTGCTTTTAACTGTGGTCGGCCCAGCCCGTGCCAGACCCCTCACAGGCCAGAGGGGCGACTGCTCGGGGGACACCAGCGTGGTGGCCACCACTGGTCACAGCGGCCGCGTCTCGCCTGGCCCCTGAGCACCGCGCTGAGTCCCCGCACCATGGAGGAGCTGGTCCCAGGCTATTTATTTGTAATGAGCACCACTGTGCAGCCAAATTGCTCTGTACGGCTTCCTTTTTAATTTTTTTCCTGTTTGGTTTTTGGCTTGGCTGATGGAGGATGGGGAGGAAATGCATCCCAGCAAAACTGCCTCTCTTCAGACTTGTGGGGGCCTCGTTCCAGTCGGCTTGCTGGCCTTGGGCTGACCATGTTAGAGACACTGCGCTGTGATTATTTTATTTTTTTTTTTTCCTTTTCTGGACCTAAATTTACAAATCCAGTGCCAGATTTTTTTCTTTCTCTTACAGTACTGCAAAACTGGAGTCACCCCACAGCCATGCTGGGATCTGCTCTGCGCTGCCAGTGATGCCACCGATGGCTTTTAGATAGAAGGAAGCTGAGGCTAAAGAGCAAAGAATATTTCTTGCCCCACATTGTTCTCGGAGACTATTCCTGGCACACAGGAAGGACTCGTAAAATCACCATCAAACTTATTTTAGCTAATTTCATACGTGACTCCAAGTATTCAGAGGTGTGCGTCAAGCCTTGGAGAACTGATGGCAAATTTCATTCCCTGGTTAGACGTAGAAATAAAAATATGACACTCTAGGGGCTGCCTGGTTATAAACAGCGGGGAAAATAGCCTTCAAACGATACAACAGAATATTAATGGGAGTGGGTCCAAATATTGTATTCTAAAATGAACACTTTGATAATCATAACAATGTGGTTTGAAAAGCATCACTTTAAAAGGTCAGCTATACCACCCCCTGACTGCACATTGAAAGCATAGCGGATATATTGAGTCATACATATTGTTCATTGTCATTTGCATTTGGTGAAATCCCTGCATTTTACCCAATTTAGTAAGCAAGCACCGCCTTGGGCTCCCTTGGCAATACTCACCTCTAAACGCAGTTACTGTTTGTTGCGCTAAAACAACATCTCGTCCCATACCGCACCAGTAAATCACTCTTCGGTATTTTGATCAATGTTTGTCCCTTCAAGCCTGTGAGTCATTTTGCATTAATGGAAAGAGAGGGAGAGGCAGGCTAGAGCAATGCGGGTATTTTGGGATTCACCTCTGGGATTCTTTTGTTTGTGGGGGTTCTGAACAAAATGACCATCTGTATCAGTTTGCAGAGAGCCACTAGTGCATTGCAAGATCTAAGTTCATATTTGTGTGCATAAAGATGGGCTTAATCCTACAAACACCATGTAGCATCATCGGGCTACGTGTCATGAAAAGGCCTTACCGAAGTCAAGTACATGTTTTGCATTCGAGACTTTTTTTAAAAAGTGTCCTCGGGATTTGACCTCAAGGCCTTTTCCTTATTTTTTGCACAACACCTATCACTGGTAGGGACTGTTCGGCTTTCCAATAGTCATGTGAGTGATATTTCCAACCAGAATACAGCGGAAGCTGTCCTCACCCTTCCGGGGCTACACCTGAAGAGTAATCAAATTTTGTGGGTGTTTAAACCTTTTTTTATTTTCTATGAGCAATGTGAAAATGACTCATTCGTGCTTCGGCTGGAATGTATAGTTGGTAAACACCAGCGGGGAGCAATGGTATTTCTAGATTTGTAAATAAAAACAGACCGTACTATGCCAAATCTTTGGTCCTGTTACTATGTGAGTTTCTGGTGGGAAGGGCAGGGGCTCAGCCCGGGCAGCTCTGATAGATACAGCTACCAGTGGCTGGTGGAGGCAGAGAGATGCACGGTGCTCACAGAGATGCAGGGACGTGCAAAGCAACATGGAGCATAATCCAAAGACCACAAAGGCAAAGGAATACTCCACTCAGGGGCGTCCTGGATTGAGCTTTGCATGGAAGATAGTCAAAACACACGCCCCTGCCACACACACTACTTTAAAACTAGTCGGTTTGCTGCCTGAAGGAGAATTTAAACTGAATCGTGTAAAAGCACATTTATACCTTGCAGAAACTGCTCAGGAGAGAAGTCACCTTAAAGCGCATTTATAAAACCTAATGCTTTTATAGCGCCCTGGAAATCATAATGTTGTTTGTAAGGATTCAATGGATATTCTATATCCAAGAAGGTATGCAATTCATATGCCTTCTCCCTGATATGGACAGGAAGACCAACACTCAGAGGATTTGATTTAGACCCCTAACCCAAGCTGCACAACCACTCAGAAGGAAAATTTGGAAGGGGAACCTGCTGACTTGTTCCCTCTCTCCTTTGTCCACCAGAAGGGAGTGCACAGGAGTCCCACTCAGGCAAAACACTGCGTGCCATCTGCACATCCTTCCCGTTTTCCTAGTTTTGCTGGACTGGGGCTGCTGGGCTGCCATGCCCAGCTCACTGGTCCCCCCAGTTTGTTTGCCCGTTGGCTCCCCAGTCCCCGCTGAAGCTGCAGCTCACACCACTCCCCCACTGCTGGGCCACGCAGTTTGTTTGAGATTCAGCACATCCCTCCCCAGCGACGCCTGTTCGGAGTTACCCGCTGATGAGTAATAGTGTGTAAAAGTCAATTACATTCATACTCATAGTTGCCTGCTACTTAAAATGTTAACGATGGGGAAACTTGCCCTACAGGAATGAGGATGGGGGCAAACTTTTATTAGCCCCACATGGGCTTTTATCTGTTTTAAATGTTACATTGTCCCAGGGAAAGAAGTGCCATTGTTAACAGCATTGGAAGCAGTCAGCTGCACTCAATTTAAAATTAAAAGGAGAAGAAAAAATAAATGAAAAGGAAAAAAAAAAAAATCCAAAACGGGTCTGCCTGACGCGCTGCAGTATGGCAGGCTATGGTAACTTGCCCCAGAAACTTTTTATTGAATCCAGCCCTTCAGTACAAAAGAATTTGTTAACCGCTTCATGATGTAAAGTCTGCTAAAGACATTACGCTCACTGGCCAGCGCGAGGCTGTTCCCGTACGCCGTAAGCAATTGCCTTCACCGACCAGCACGGAGCCCAGGGTTGCATCCCCCAGTCAATACGATCGAGTCACCTGCACAAATGGTGCATCCCTGGTTCTGAGTCAAGCCCAGGTCACGTCCCTGCCCACGGTCACGCCGCTGAAGTCGTGACTGGCAGAGCTCCGCTCAGGCAAAGGCACAGCCTGGGAGCCTGAAGGGCAAAGCTGGTGCCTAAAATCAGCTGGTGTCGGGGCTCTTGTGAGCTGAGCTTCTACCCACCACCTCTGCACAAGGGCTACGGGTTGGTGCAAGAGACCACTTCTCCTGCCTTCCCCGCACATGCAGCGGTGCATGGATGGCACAAAACCCCTGTGCCGACTGTGTGCCCCAGCCTGATCCCCCATGGCCAGGCACACCTGCCCCTGGGGCAGGGCAGGATCCACTCCAGTAAAGTTATCCCAGTGCAAAAACTAGCGGAACCAGATGTCTTCTGCATGAAAAATAATACTACATGAATGTAATCACTCTGTTGTTGTAGGAACCTCCCCTTTGAAAATGTTCTTTTATTGGGCTTAAATAGGCTGGGGGCAAGAGAAGCCAGTGCGACTCTGGAAACTGCTAGTATCTTCACAGCGATTTAAGATTTCCATTCACTACCATACATTTTCCAGTTTGCACTTCACTGACGCAGGCAGTGCTGAAAGAGATGCAGCAGTGGATGTTTATTATATTTATCAACCAGGTGGCCCTAACTGCCTGAATTACACTCGCTGCCTTCTATTCATCACGCCGGCTTAATGAACAGCGAGGCTGGCGGATGTCAAACAACCAGACAGGAGGAACAAAAGAGAAGCCAGGCACGGTGTCACCCAGACTGAACCAGCCCACCAGTAGCTTTCAGGATGCTGTATCCATTCAGCTCCCTTGCAATCCCGGTGTGAATGAACCACAGCCACTGCCAAGCAAACAGATAAGAGTCTGGAGGAACTGATCAATATATTGAGATAAGGTGTAACAAGAATACGTAGCAACCTGCCTCTTTGTACACGCTTGGTAAAGAGGAGAGGGAAATAAAAATCCCTGTATTGGCTGCTTCAGGCTGAATTCTTCTCTTTGACGCTACAGTTAATCGACACCACCGTAACCATGGAGTTAGCCTAAGTTCAGGATAACGCAATGGCTTTATTAAGAAACTCAAGCACAGAAATACAGCCGGAAAGTCCTAGGTCTCCTCAGCAAATTAATCCTTTGAACTCAGCTCGGCCACCTGCACCCTCATGTACACTGTTTTTACAGAAAAGATGTTGGAAGTTTAAAAATAATTCAAAATATGCTAGTCATGCTTGAAATGGCCAAATGAAGATGAGAGAAAAGATGCAAAAAAACCCCCAACAGCTTAACTGAACATGAAGTGACATTAAAGGGTATGTAAATATTTATATGTAATTTTATAGCAGTCTGCTATATACTGTACTTCTCTTGCTCACACACCGATTCCAGTGCTCGCTAATTGGAATTTCTTCAACTCTGAAAAGGACCTTTATGGGATTGAGAAAAGAAAAACTAGGACAGCATCAAATATGAACTCGCTTTTGAGACAAGAGCCACTTACATGACCAAGGCTGTATTCAATTGCCTTTGCTGTTTTCTTGCAGAGAAGCAGCTGAGCAGTTTTAAATAATGGAAGAAAAGAGTCTGTTTATAGAACAAACTGGAAATGAGACTCTACCTGCAGAGGCTGAGTACACAGCCAAAGTCTTCCTCTGGCTTCACTTAAGTTTGAGTTTATTACAAAGCTAAAGAAGCCATATTTCATCTTTTTCTTCGTTAAACTATAAATATATAAATAAATATATATGTAGACACACACAGGACAGAAAGAACAAGTCTGTCCGTATAAAATCCCCTCCATCTTTAGCTGAAAACTTTTCTGCTGTGTCAAATTCAGAATACAGTGCAAACCCAAAATCTAGAGAAGAGTATTTTGAGACCTGTTGAGTTTTCAGGGGATTTTTTTCCTTGTAGATAAAATTAAGACTATGAGCTTACCTGTGTCTTGTGTAAGAATCTCTTACCCTTCTTTGACTACATGTTTGTAAGACAAAGTGCTTAGCGTAGGAAATTTACCAACTGCACATTACAAAAAGGCTGTTGCTAAACGAATTTTACAGAAAAACTTATCAAATTGCTTATGGGGGGGAAAAATCCCTATCAATATTGTGTAGCGTCTGTGTTTGTCCAAACGTATTTGTCGTAAGCGCGCACTGCATTACCCACCAGAAAAAAACCTCTACCAAGCTGCATCCCAACACTGAAATGCAAGATGTGCGGAGAGGTGTCCCCCTCAACTCGGTTCCTTTAAAAACAATTTCTCCTCAGTCTACTTAGCTGCTTTACTTATAGCCTGGCCCAGACTTTCAGCTGTGGTTTTACCTTCAGTTTCCAGTAGATTTCAAGTGTTGTTTTGGCCTAAGAGGTGTGGATCATCCATCCCTTAGGAAGGCTTTACCGCCTGGCAGCTGGCCACGCTGAACCCTTCAACACCAACAGCATACGGGCAGGCCCACAAAATGATTCATACATTCACTGTCATTTTAGGCATGCCAGTCCCAAATTTAGGCAACCCTTCTCAGTCGCTGCGAGCATCGATGTCCTAATTTTGCACCAGTAATATTTTCCTAGGTCTCTAGACGTTGGCTGCCAATCTGGCTTTGCTCTGGCTTGATCTGGGATGCGCCTACACACATCACTGTCAGCATCTGGCCTAACTAAAAGAAGACTTGTATTATCCTTGTGCTACTACTCCCCTTTTTGGGAAAGAATCAAGGTTTGTCCCCTCCTTTGTTCACCACAAGGACTACAAGATGACCTATACAAGACAACTCTATAAGAGAGTACCCCTCTTTAAGTGGGTCTCTGCCTTGTTGAAGCTTTTCCATTTTTTTTTTTAAAAGTATTTAACTTTATTCACTGGACTAGTGACTAATTCACTGGAAAAGGACGAATTCCACATCTTAGGCCTAGGCCCAGCATCAGGCTGGAGAGTCAGTCTGCCAGGGTGCCTAACACAGTTACTGCAGGCAAAACGGTACAGCCTGGAGAGGAGACCACACAGATGAGGGCTTGCTACATAATGCGGGGCCGTGGGGAGATTCCTCCGGGATGGCCACCGCAGCCCTCTCAGCAAGTTCTTTGGGAAGACCAACCCAATGCATGTTGAGATCATGCTCCCAGACTGCAGGATGCAATATTCGCAGTAATTACAACCCTAGCGTTTGGACTCCTATCAAAAAGAAGCAGCTCATGGCCAAGTGCAACTGTAAATACCACTTACATTTGAGCAAAGCCTAAGCCAACAGATAGACCCCTACAATCCAGAAAATGCTGAGCTACAGTGTTCCTGATTCGCCTGCTAGAGCCAGGGATGCAGTAATAACCCCGATCTTAAACTGCTATCACACACTTTTTTCCCCCTGAACATTTGCTTTAAAGAATCCTAAATCAACTGCAGACATAATAATGATACAAACTGTCTTGTTATCACCTAGGACAGGCTCATTACCACCTGTCTGAGCATAACAGCGTGCACAGGGTTCTTTTTTCCCCAGGTCAAAAATAAAAAGCATTTTCTAGAAGAATGCTAAAATACCGCAGACTGACCAACAGCTGTGATAGGGGTGGTAGCAACACCGTCTAGTTGGCAAAGACTAACATGTAGCTTTAGAAGTGCTATTTCCAGTGAGATGGAGATTTCTGGGGCAATCCCCACACTGACTTTGAGATACTGGCTCCTTAGAAAGGAAAAAGTAGCATCTCACTGGCGAGACATCACAGGCATGCAGGAGCCAGGCTCTTGCAGAGAGGACAAAGTCATCCACTAGCCTCTTTACCTCCCAGCCACCTGAAACCCTGAGAATATCCCCCAACACCTGTCTCCCTGGACAAATACTTGAGAAAATGAAAGAACAAGAGCCTGGGAGCACCCTCAGCTACATCTTCAGAGGCAGAGGGGGCATATCCTACTCAAGAGACCCTGAGAGCAGCTTGCCTTGCTCAGATGTGAAATGCCCCCCTCTCCTGCCCACGCTGCGGAGCAATTTTCAGCTCAGCTGCCCAGGTGGGTATGTGTTGCTACTTGCAGATAAAGAACACCATGCTAAAGCGTATTTTAACTGCGTATCCAAAATGCTCTACGCCTGTTCAGCTTGGATGGGTTCAGCGGTTCAGTTAATGTAAGCGCAGACTAGTCTGAACCTGTTAAGTGCTCAATTAAGCCCGATACACTGCACCTCTTTCTTTATTTTTTGCGTAGCTGCATTCTGTTTTTTCCATGACACAAGCATTTCCCTAGCCTTTTGGAAAAGGCATTTAGCTGAAAAGCACGGAGTGGTAGGAAATTGTTTGCTCTCAGTATGCTGCGACAGAAATAAAGTCAACATGATAGATTAGTACTGAGCGAGTGGAAGTTATTTTTCCCAAGCTGTCACACTCGTGCTTCAGAAATGAGTGATCTCAAGCATCAAATAAGGTACCGGCAAAACCACCAAAATAGACATCATTTATAGCAAAATAAATGCCATAAAGAAATGTGTTATAAGCTCATGCTGAGCCATACAAAGCCCAATAAACGTTTGCTTGTCACAGTGCAAAGCAATGGTTACAGCATGCAGAGGAAATTATGTCTACACGGCAAGAGTGCGTGTCTGGACTTAAAACTAGGTGAATGGGTCAGATCTTCATCTGGTGTAATGGAGAAAAGCTACAGAGATTTCAGTCAACTTTTAGATGATTATTCCTAATGACCTCTCGTTTCCTGAACTCTGCAGAGATGCTTGGTTTACAAGGCTATGGCTTTGGAAATTCATAATCTTCCTTTTAGGCTTCTCTGTCAGGAATTCCTTATACAGATTTGTTGTTTGATCCTCCATGAGAGGAAAAAAGCTGAGTAACTCCTGTCTCGTTTGGCTACCGCCAACAAATTGACATAGGCACTAAAATTAAAACTCTGCTTAATTCAATTTGGGAATGGAAGAACCACCTG
>VXBO01008631.1:7759-49175 GCA_013400135.1 Rhinoptilus africanus
GAAGCCTTAGAGGGTTTAATATGAGGTGATCACTTAGCAGGCTATTAAGTTCCCTCAGTCACCTCTGCAGTTGAACCTAGTAATTTTGGTTTACCATAGTTTGTCTTTCAAAAGGTTACCTAATGTTAACTGAAACATCAAAATGTGGTAGCCTTATTTTTCTTGGTAAATTCCACCCCACCACTCCGATCAGTCAGTTTATTTAAGATCTTGATTTGCATTTCTCTTTTTTTCAGCTTCTTGTTAGGCTATTCCTTAGGAATTAGATAATTCTCTATTATCTAGTATTTTCTCCCTGTAAAGATACTTTGTATCACTCTGTGATGACTGAAGCCCAAACAGCTCCCCTGCAGCTGAGTTTGAGCAAAAATAACATGCATTCCAGTTGATCACTGATAGCTGCGAAGTTAGAAATGCAAACCAGTATCAATATTTCCTTTCAAACTTTTCAGTACAAAATGTTTTTTTTTCTCTTTTCACAGTATACTGCTTTTCGTTGAAAGTACAAGGATTTCAGTATTTAATACTATTCAAATAACTAAAAGTTCCATCTATTTCTGGCTATTGTCCCGTGTAATGTATTTTTGAATAAAAATGAAATTATAAATTCAGAAAAGATTAAGGAATTAATTGTAAATATCCATTTCTTTTAACTACTGCCTAAAAGAGTGAAAGGAGGATTATGGAAGGTGGTAATGTGTAGTCATGATTTGTTCTTTTTAAACAGTTATTTAGGTGGGAAATTATTTAAATAGAGATTGAGTATTCTCTGACTGCCTTGGTCTTGATTTTTGTTTGTGCCTTAATCTTGTTTCTGGTACTGAGGAGTGTTTGTGTCTAGTTAAATACAAAGGTAGCTATTTCATCATTCAGTTGAGAGTTCTAAGGTGAAGCTACTGTTATCCTGCCAGATCATGTTACAGTTTTTTTCAGAAGCAGTCTGACAGATGATATTGCTGAATGAAATAATTAAGACTTGCACTTTTCAGCCTTGTTTTATTTAGATATACAGCCATCTGAATTTTAAGAGAGGTCTGCCTTATGGATGTTACCTGAGCTAGTAGCTATCCAGAATTTCTCAGTTCACCCCTCATCAAGAAGGGATAGATGTGTGTGAGGAGGGGAACACGACAGGGAAAGGTAAGCAGGGAAAAAAGAAAGCTTTTCGGGTAATGTGGTTCTGAGGAATAAAGGCAAAGTAGTGATCAGTATTTTGAAGAGTGTGTATCCCTTTTGTATCCCCCATGGCCATCATAAGAGAGGAAGATATTGCTCTGCTGAACACATATCAAGTGCAATTCATTTAATTTTTTTGCTTTTGCCAGAAATCAGACGTTAGGATCTTTTCTGCACCAAAATTCAGTACAATTCTTTAGTATTATTACTGCCCAGTAGTGCCTGACTGTACAAAGGATTGCATTAATATCGGAGCAGGCTGCCCAAAGAAGCTGGGTAGTCTCTGGAGGTTTTCAGTACCTAAATGGATAAAGCCCCAAGCAATTTCGCCTGATCCCAAAGCTGACTCTGCTTTGAGCAGGAAGCCGCACCTAGAGACCTCCTTACATCTATTCTACCTGAAAGTTATTTTTGTGTGGGTGCTGTTAATTGAACCATTTTATGTGATAGGGCTGTAACACTGAGCTCTATCTGTAGGAGAAAAGGAGTGGATCTTGAGAGTGTTCCACCCCAATGATCACACCTGAGTTAGCCTAACCATTTTCAACAGACCAGTGAGAACTTGTAAGGGTTTGAAGGAGAGTGAATTGTGGATTGACCTAGGAGATAGTCACTACAAAGCTGATGTTTTCGGCGGGCTAGTTCAATAGTTGATTGCTGCATGTCCTGAACTTTTTAGCTGAGCAGTCAAACTGCGTCTCTAATGGTGCCAGCTCAAAACTTTTCCCGCGTATTACATTTAGAAAAATGAAAAAAGCAAAAGTAACTTGCCCTGTCTTTTATTTTTGAGCATATTACTTCCAAACTGAAACAAAAGTCACAGCATTTAATGCTTTCTCTTGTTGCAGTTGTTATGTGCAGGTTTGCTTAAAAAAATGATCAGTTATTAAAAAAAAAAAATTCCTACGTCTTGTGTTATTGCTTTTTTAAGAAGATTTTTTTTTTATATGAAGATAAATAGCCAGCTGTGATAAAGTAAAATTGTTGTGGTTGTGTTTTTAATTCATTTTTATCAGAGGTTATACAGAATGTGATTATAGCAAATATTGGCGAATTCTATAATCTCATAGGTGGTTATTGTACCATTTTTGGTATATTGTCTTTATAGGGGCTTAGTTATAATAAATTTGCCTTTATTACTGCAAATAATGAATCAGTTTATTAAGATACTACTATTTTGAAAATTAGCATTTAGCTCAGCCTTGTTTTTTCAATTAATCACCATATGGTAATCTTTTTCAGCTCAGTTTCTTCAGTTATTGGAATGAAATAATTTTACAGGCTGCTGAAGTCTGCTATTGAGAAATCGAAACTGTAAACGTCAGATAATTTCCCAGTTGCAGTGAAGATTAGGAGTTGGGTGGGCTAAATTTTGGCCTAGTACTTCCCCACTTCCCTTCTAGTTGTCCTTCTAACAAATGATGCCCCAGTTCTGTCTTACAGTGGCCCTGTTCTGTTTTCATTGTCATGTCCTTAATTCAGAAAAGATCAATGTAGTCCAAAACATTGATGAAAGAGAAATGGAATGGAAAGTGAGAATACTGCATGGAAAATATTTTTCGTTACTTTTGAGGGGGGAAAAGAGGGAGACTGTAATTTAGTGCCAAACTAAGGTGATATGATTTCTGTGGACTAGCCTGGATTCTCTAAGTGCCTTGACTGAAGATTCCTGCTCCTTTAGTATGTCAGTTCCAACATGTTTGACTTTTTTTTTTTTTTTTTTTTAAGCACGGTAACCCAGTAAAGTATGACAGTGACAATGAAAAAAAGAATGTCTTTTAATCATGACAGTATGCTGATTGGACAAGCACCTGTTCTGGGGCATAGGAGAGAGCAAGACTATATAGATGGCTTGAAAGTAGAATGAAATCTCAGCAATAAGCATGATTTGGAAGCACAGTTTGAGGATAAAGTTATACTTCATGACCAATATAATCTAAGAGTTTACTCTTGTGAGAACAGGTATGTTAGGTCCCTAGCTATATGATCCCACCTTTTCCCTCACAGCAACTCTAGCGCTTAACTGATTGTGTGATAAATTGATTCAAGTCTATAAATCATAGACAAACTATTAACTTTCCTTTCTTTGTCAACTTAGTTTTCTTCTGGTTCAACAATTTCAATTGATTCAATGCAGAGTATGATGTGTGGGAGAGCCAGAGCAAGTGGAATGTGAAGGAGAAAGAACAGTGTATATAGTCAGAAGCAGGAGGAACAAGATCCCCCCCTTTTGGTAGTGATGAACTGGGAGATCAATTCGAGATCTAATGCCTAACTTAATCCCATGCTGTTGTTTTCATAAAAAAAAAAATTCTTAGGTATTATCTTTATTTCAAGTCAAAGTTAAATACTGAATGTTTCCTTTTCCTGGACCAGTTCCAGGTAACACACTAGTTTGAAAGCACCTATCTGATCCCCTTTGCTAGGTCTAGCAAGTTACAGAATTTGACAATAAAAATTATCAGTGTGACGATGATTTCCACTTTCTGTCCTTGCTTTGATTGCTGTCAAGATAATTAAAAATGCACACCTTTCTATCACTTGAAGTCATCTCTTGCTTTAGATATGATGTTTAACTCACAAAATATCTTAATTTAGAACTGCTAGTGGTCCATCAATTTAGCCACTTTAACAGTGATCCAGTGAATGCAAGAATTCATAGATGTGTGCCACAGAATAATCCGTGTATTTAATTAACGATGCCCAAACCTCTCTGATTTCAGAAGCAGCATTTTCTTCCAGTTTACCCTAGCGGTTGGAAATATATATTTTGAATGTCTGACTGTAATATGGTAGAATGCATATTTATTAATAGTATCTAAATCTGAAGAGATTCCTGGAAGAATGGAAATCCAGTGTACAGAATATGATGTCTGACTTGCATTTTCTTCTTTCCAATTTGCATAGTTAATATTATCAGAGGTACATTTGCCTGATTGTATTGTTACAGTGAGGTTTATCTAGGACCACAAAGCTGAAAATTTAAGAATGAAGCTGTCAGGGAATTTGGAGCTGGTAGAATTATGTGGGAAGGCTTTTCATGTGCAGTTCAGTTAACAATCAAAATCAAATCTGAATATAGTTGATGTGATTATGTCAAATCTGACATTCTTAGCTATTTGGTTTGTTTTATTTGGTTTGTATCTCTTTATGTTCAGTGCACAACTTGATTTAAACTCGGGAGCACTGTGAATTGAATGACCGTGCTGTGAAGTGAGTTAATCTGACTTAAAATAAATAATAATTACATGCACATAGCTATAGTAAATTGCTAAGTAATTTGCTTCTTAGGAAGTAAAACCAGATGATTATAAAACCCCATCTTTTCATATGAATTAATTTGTCAGTTTCAGCTCTAGTGAATTCTTTAGAAAGATTGATCTTGATTTAAAGACATCAAATCACAGACAAATAACAAATGTTTCAATAAGACATCTATACTCATTATTAAGATTTTGTGCCTTATTCTTCTTTGAACTTCAGCCTCCAGTGATATTGTAGGAGTCGGTTTTCACTCTTAAGTGTTTTCTTACTTCATGGTCTTGTGTTAGGTAGGTAGAAGATTTGGGAAGTGTTTACGTTTAAAGCAACTTTTTATGACACTTTCTGTTCACTGAAGAGAGGAAGAGATTAGCTCCCTTTACTTGACCATAATTGTTTTCATAATTTATATTAATATAAATCATTATGAATAATTTACCAGAAACCACTGCAGTCATAAATAATACGCCCTGTTCAAGGAAAATTTGCCCAAAGAGACGGGCTGAATACATTATAAACTACTACTATAGTTCTGAACAGTTTTCCTCTTAGGCAAGTATCTGTCTTCAAATGTGTTCTTATAGGGAAGACAGAAAAAATATTAACTTTCAAAACTGAATATATACATAATTGCATACCAGCATGGGGCATTACGTTAGCAAGTAAATGAACCATAGATTTTAGAATATATTACGCACCTTTCCACATCTGATGCAATCTAATTTGTAAATGGAAAGTTTTGAAGATTGTAAATTATATCACTAGATGGCAGTCATAGCCAAGTGAAATGAAATAGCCACCTAAAGCATCTCAGGGTTTTATTTTGAATTTAATCTCTGAATATTGAATATAGATATAAATGTTAAGCATGACATTCTGCTGTGTCCAAATGCAGGTCAGATACAAATTGTGTTCTTTCGTAGGTCTGTTAACAGGATATAAGATACTCCAAAAGGCCATTTTCAATGCTTTCTAGGGCTTTGAGGATCCTGTTAGAATCTTCAAATTCTTCTATTTGGCTGGTGTTTTGTTTTGTTTTTTAAAAAAAGTAAACAGTCAGGAAGTTAGGTGTCCAGTGTCTAATATCCAAAGTAATTGTTTCTGATGTAGTAAGAGTCAGAGCAAAGAAGACAGGAAATGAACCAGTGAATATAAACTGTTATAAGCAGGAGGCAGCTGCTGTTGCAGAACAGCAACAGAACATATTGGATAATATGTAAATTGAAACAGCTAAAATAGCGTCCATTTGTAGGATTTGAATAAGTTTAAAAGAAAACAATTGTAGAAAAAGTTTTGATGGCATGGAGGAAACGAATACAGCAATTATGAAATCAAGATAGTAATTTAAGTCATTAGCTGATATAACAGCAACTCTAGTTTTCTGTGTAATTATTAACTGTGCTATGTCACCACTGTGACATGGCGCAAGTATGCCATTTAGCCACTGGAAAAGGAAAGTAATCTATCAGAAACACTGTATAGGTCCTTTGTGACACTAGGAAAAAAGAGAAATAATTTGGCTACAACTTCTTAGCAGAGTTCCTTTAGGTTACAACAACCACTGGTTGCATTTAGGTGCAGAAACACAGCCAGTGCCCCGAAGGAAGTGATTATCCCCCTCTACTCAGTAGACCACATCTAGAATATTGCGTCCAGTTTTGGTCCCTCAGTACTGGAAAGACATAAACTGTAGAAAGTTCAGTGGATGGCCAGTAGGATGGTCAAAAAAGGGTTGGAGCTCATTCCCTATGAGGACAAGCTGAGGAAACTCAGCTTCTTTGCTTTCGAGAAGATAAGGCTTTATGAGGACCTAACAGTGGCTTCCTAATAGAAGATTACGAAGGTGGCCTAGCTCCTTTACAGAGATCCATACAGTGGATAAGAGACAATGGACATGAGTTGAAAGAAGAGAGGTTCTGACTTGATATAAGGAAGAACTTTTGACCGTGAGGACTGTCAAGCATTGTGAGATTTTAACAGCCCAGCTGGATAAAGCACGTTTCGGAACATGGAATGAAACAAGGTTAGAGAAGGCACACTGCCAGACTAAGCTGAATAGCAGATGACATCCTAAAGTAGGATATATGAAATAGTTTGATAGCTATTGGAACTTAAATTTGCCATACTTACTTTGTTTATTTGTTTCCAACTTTCAGTATGTTAAATGCTATCATCCCACGCACATTCTGGATGTCTCTTCTAATTTTCTTTGGTTTCTTGTGCTCTTCCCTTGTTCTCACTTAAACAACTCCTGAAAGGCTTTCCTTATCTTCCCTGCTTTATCCACTACACTGATTTTTCTTCCAATGGGAAGAGATGATATCACCTGTAGAAAAAAAATGGAAAAGCTACATCTTTATTTGGAAAGGAAAAAAAATCTTGATTATTTTAGCTGTTCTGAGCCAAGAAGATACTGAACCTAAATCAGTATCCTAGTTTGGAACAACTTTTAATTGGATAGTCTACATGCTAGAGGATTTTTAAAGCAAATGCTTCATTTCATATAATGGTGTGGGTTGGAAGGGACCCTGAAGATCATCTAGTTCCAACCCCCCTGCTATGGGCAGAGATACCGTCCACTAGACCAGGTTGCTCAAACCCCCATCCAACCTGGCCTTGAACACTTGCAGGCATGGGACATCCACACCTTCTCTAGGCAAACAAATGAGGTGCTCCAGCCCTCTGATTATCCTCGTGGCCCTCCTCTGGACTTGTTCTATGTCCCTCTTATGTTGAGGGACCCAGAGCTGGATGCAGTCCCCCAGGTGGGGTCTCACTAGTCATGGGGGAGAATCACCTTCCTCGACCTGCTGGCCATGACTTTTTTGATGCAGCCTGGGATATGGCTGGCTTTTTAGGCTGCAAGTGCACGTTGCCAGCTCATGTTGAGCTTCTCATCCACCAACACCCCCAAGTCCTTCTCCTCAGGCCTGCCTGTTCTCAGTCCATTCTCCGCTCAGCCTGTGTTGGTTCTTGGAATTTCATGTCTTCATTTCCAGTCTCTGACAGAATAAATCCTCTACGTTCTCAGCCACAGGCAACATCTCACTTTTTCTATTATTCACAGTGAATTAACACTGACATAGCACCCTTTCTTCCCAGATCTCAGGTGCTGTGCACAGTATTTCTGGGTGTGTGAGGGATGAAATAATATTACCACTACCCTTTTCATATATACATTTATAGCAGTAAAGACTAGGTAAGACTCAACTTCTGTCTCCCTTGCTTGTATCTGAATAGTGCTTTCTTCTACAAACAGCAATTTGAAATGAGTTAGTCAGCTTGAGTACAGGTAGTAAAATCAGCTATTGAATTTAAGAGAATGTCTTTCTTGCTGCCTCCAATGACTGCACCAGGAGCAGATAAGAGCTGTTGCAACAGCCAAGCAGGACAGGGCTGAGATTCAGTCCCAAGTAAACCTAGAATTAGCAAAGATGAGTTCTGGGGTTTCCTCTGTGTTTTCTGTTAGCAACGTAAAGAGAACTGAGAGATCTACTGTTTGTTTTTGTTTTTTTTTTTCCCCTCTCCTCCTTCTTAAAAGAGTCAGAAATACACTAAGTAGCTCTGCTGGAAAATGTCCTGCTGACATTAAATTAAATTTTGGGTTCTTCTGCTGTTGTTCTTTGCTTGAATAAATTTAGTGGAAGGATCCAAGAACTGTTTATAATTACATTCATCATTTTAGTTGTTCTTATTCTGAGAATTTAATGATCAAACCAGAGAGGTCTTTTATGTCCATTTAAAGATCATTATGGACATGAAAGTCAAAGAACACGTGCTTCCTGGCACATTGAGGAATCAATTTATTTAGACCATCTGAGTAGCTGTTGCATTCAAATATTGCAATATTTGTGACTCAAAAGACAGTTTATTTGGATTTTGTTCCTTAAACATGCTTTACATTAATGTTGTAGCATACAAAGTTTTTCTATTTACTGTCGGGTCTTCAGAAAATTAAGCTATTTTTTTTAAATACTTCTGTAGTTAGATGTCTGACTTAACGTAAATTCCAAGATCCAAGCTGAACTTATTGAGAAGAGCTGAATTCAGGCAATGAACTTGCTTTCATATGAACATAACGATCTTCACAAAAATTAAAGTGCAGCAAAGTAAGCCTTTGAGTGGATTTAGATAGCAGAAAGGCATTCCACTAGGTTTAGATCAGAGGGCTCTGTGCAGATATTCTTCCCTTCCCCCTGTAAAAACCAGTATGTAATTAGCAGCCCTGAATCTAGCAGCAGGAAGTAAGATTTCACAGAGTTTCAAGGTGGAACTTGATTAGCCTTTCAATGTTAAAATTAAAGCTGTGAGAGCTCAGGAAGATCTGCCAGCTCAGCAGACTCCTAGGTTTATTTGCTTAAAAAAAAGTTTTTGCTGTTCCTTTTGCTGTCATTAAGGTGAATTTAATTAAAACAATGAAAAAATAGAACAAATTTAGGATAGTTTGAGGGTCTCTATAAATTAGAAGAGTGAGAGATTAGTGAGAATGAAAAACAGACTAGAAGGAGAGGTTCATTTGGTTTTGATATTTAACAGGTATAAACAAAACTATTCTTACCCAAGAAGCTGGATGTCTGAACCCCAGAACCTGTACTGTAATTCTGATTTACGTTGACACTGCAATTAACTTTGAGGAAAAGATAATTTTGTTTATATTTAAATATTATGAACTGTTTATATGTTTAAATAGTTATATTTAAATATTATAATCTTGTCATACCTCTGTCACCATAGGGTCTTCATGTTTTTTGTTCTTTGCCACAATCTTTGTTGTAAATTTTAAAGTTTGCACTTAAGGATGAATGATCTGTTGCATGTCTACCCTAATTTGAGCTATATGTTGCACGATCTTTCCCATGACAAGGGTATGAAGAGTTCTGCGCAATTTATTCAACTATTGAACTACTGACTGGCATGGGTCTGATACTGCAAACTGTAATTAGCAAGATGAAGACAGTCTCCATTACCTCTTATGTCAAAATTATCAGTATAGATGTGCATTAGATCCAGCGAAGCCATAGAAAAGATTATGACATGGGTGCATTAGATCCAGCGAAGCTATAGAAAAGATTATGACATGGCATATTTTCACGAATATTTTCACCATCAACGCTGCAAGAGTGGTTCTAGTCCCTGACCTATTCCTATGATGAATTTGTATTTGCCTGGGATGGACAATGTATAAACTGTCAGAGTATATTGTCTACAGAGGGAAAGAAATATATTTTGTAGTATCTTTTATCTTTATGCTCAATGTTGCTTGTCTACTGCCTTAATTACAAAAACTGAAACATGTATTGTTTTATTGTAAGCACTGCTCTTGAGCCTAAAGTAGTAGACAAAACCAGTACCTACCATAAGGTCAGAAGAAAATTTTCATGTTGACTTTATTTTTTACATCCATTGATAACAGGTTTTTTTTTTTGCACTGCTCAAAGACCCAAAGCAACAAACTTCACGGTTCAAAAGATGTGGGCTATTTAAGATTGGCTGGGTGCTGATTTTAGAGTAGAGAACTCGCCCCTTCCTCTGGAGGTGTTTCCTGGATATGTTCACATCTTTTACAGTCATATAAAAGACAAACTGAAATAAAGAAAAATAGTCATTCAAAATGTATGTTTAATTAAAATTGGCCTGTACAGCCTCTCTCCCAGCTCAGGTTTGTTCAGCATGCAGTTTTGTGATAAATGATGGGGAAATAGCAAAAAGACTGCAAAATCCCCCCATCTATTGCCACTCAGCTGGAACAATTTATAAGCATACATACATACTAAACTGAGAGATTAATTGTAATCTTCCAATTCCCGTTACTTTTTTCTCCGTCATTTCTGGTATGTGTTCAGCCAATCAATTCTCACTTATATTTTGGTCCAAACCAGAGGATTCAGCCTAGAAGACTGGCCTCCATATTTTCACTTAAATTAAACTGTTGGCAAGTGATGACATGGCACAACGCAGTACTATAGTGCTTTCGAGGTCTAAGCAAGTATATAGCTTTAGATGATCAATGTTTTCTTAAGTTAGTTGCTTTGCTGATAAGGCAGAGTAAGTTGACCAGGGCAGAACAATGCAGTAACTCATCTCTATTGCATTTGGAACCTGAGTTAGCAGGGATATATCAGCACAATCTTGTGTCTTCCATGTAGGCTGACTCTCCTGATGTGAAAACAAGTCCTGACATTTCTCACTTTATTCTGTCATGAATGAGGGAAATCCTGGCAACGAAGAAATTGATAGCAAAAATTCCTGTAGGTCATTGCTGTCAGGGTGTTGCCACTAGATGCCAGTTTCATTTTGTTAGTAAGAAAGAATGAAGTGATGTCAGGTGCACGCTTTTTGAAGCAGAGGTAGGGTCAAAAGCACAGCCTTATGTTTTCTTTGCCGGAGAGTGCAAAGAAAAGTAATGTTTGGATGTTATAGTCCAGGAAGCTTCTGTGTTTGTGCATAGAAACTTGGTTTCTTAGTTAAGGCACCCCAATTAGGTGTTTCATACTAAAGCATATAATCACTCCTGTTGGTGTGGAATCTGCAAATTAATTTTATATCTGTTCAGCTTTTTCCTGGCCCGATGATTATACACACCAGCTATTTATCTACTCTGTTTCTTTACATTGTCTTCTAGGCTGTGGTTATATGATTCTAAAATGTTCTTTCCCTTTACAGAAAGACCTTCACTTTTTCTGAAGTTGAAATGTCATTAAATCAATCTTGCTGCAAGATAACCTTTTAGCTCTGGTTCAGTATTGTACAAGTTATTCCTATAGCTTTTACATTTGAAGTCAAGTCCTGTTACCTTGGAATATGCCTGATGGGGCTTGTACTGTGCTTGCAGCAAATTTGCATGACAACTTTTTCACTTTAAAGAAGGCCAAAAAGTTGAGAAGCCTTGTGCCAATTTAGTCTTCCCAGCAGAAAGCTTCCTTATTCCCTACAAATACTGGTGACTGGGTGTTCCTGTAACACAAATTTCTTCTTGTGGTTATTTTAATTCTTTGTTTGTGTACCTCATTTTCCTGGCCCCGGAAATGGGTTGTAGAATGAAACCATTACACCTTTGATGCCAATCTCTAGCACTACCCACCACCTCACTAGGGAATTGGGATGGACAGAACATAACCCATGGTGAAAATAACACAAATTGAGACTACAAGTGGGAGAGGGTAGGAGTTTGTCTTGAACTGAGCCTGGTGAAGGGGGAAGAAAGATGTTTCCATAAGTGTTTGTTTAATTACTTACTCTTTCTTTTTCCCAATACCTGAATCAGTGATTAGAAGTGTTAATTGGCAATAAATTAAGTAAAAAATAATTCCCTGAGTGATAAGACTGCTTTGCCTGTGACAGTATTTAATTTCCTCAGATCTGGAGACAAACCCCACAAGGAAACATGCTCATAAGTTCCTCTATACTTTGTTTTTGCTGCCTAGTTTCCCTAGGACATCCCAGTGGTACAGAGTTGGAGACAGCTGGGTGGAAACAGCTATTTGTGGACACTCATCTGGGAATAACTCCTATCTAGTTTACATCCTTGGGCTAACCCAAACCTCTATGCTCTTGCCAGGTCACAGAACTAAGACTTTCAAATATCTTCATGTACTTAGTTGTATTCTTAGGAATTGCCTCAGATGAACTTCCATTCTATAAGAGTATTATGAAATTTTAATCACCAGACAAGAATTTTCTACCTTGAATCCTAATTCTCTGCTGGTTTGCACCTTGTGTATTAATTTGCACATATACAGAGTGAAATTAGGTGCTAAATGAAACCAGTCCAGTTTAGTAACAAATTATGTACCCTTTGAACAGGTGTAAATTATTGTGATGAAATGCAAAGGAGTAGAGAATTGAACTGTTTGTGGCAAAATGAAGTGATTTTGTCCGATAGCTTTTCCATAATGTAGAAAATATAAAACATCTTTTTGCCCATCTTTATTAAAACATTTATATGTATCATCAGATGATATCAGCCAATAATCAACATTTATGGCCTGAAATTCCATCTTTCTCTTTCTTAAGGTATTAACAACCACAACAGTAACAGTTCTTAAAATAGTTCATTTAAACAATGACAGTTCAGTGCAAGCACCAAAATTTTTGTCAAAATAACTTTTTTTTTAGATAACTACCATTGATTACTAAATGGGAGTGATATCATGTGGTTTCCAAAACTAGTACTAACTGTATTCTGATGAGTAAGTTGCACTAAAAAGCAGTTTTTATATGTACTGTTTTTAATGTAGCATTTGATATCAGTTTAGAATTCAATACTAAGTGAAAATAAGTATTCACAGAATCATAGAAATATTGTTTGGAAGAGACCTTTGAGGGGCATCTAGTCTAACCTCCTGCTCAAAATGAGTCTATTGCTAACACTAGGTAGTCAGCTATGGCATTTTAATGCAAAAAGAGGGCATATAGGAAGAGGAAACTAGAAGAGGCGCCAAAGGAAGATGCTATGAAAGCATTGCTTGAGAACTTAGGGATGACATCTCTAAGGCTGATCTTAGCTGGAGCTGAAACTAGGTAGGAACATAACAAGTAGACATAAATGGTGTTACAAGTATGCCAGTAACAAAAGGAAAATGTAGGTCTGTTGATGAAAGGGTCTGATCCGATATTACGCTATTTCCAAAGCTTTTCATTTGCCTGCGGTTGACTAAGCAACACCTTGTGCATTTTTGATGGCTAGATTCACAATTCAGGATTGCATTAATGAACCAAATACTACATTATTTTATCCAGTTGTTTTATAACCTCCTTTTAATTGGCAATATCAAGTTCTATGTATGTCAGTGGGATCAGAAATGATTTAAAAACTTTTCCTTATTGCTCCTTTGTGACTAATTATACCTCAAGTTAAAATAGCACTCTACACCAGAGAGGAAAAACTCATTTGTTATCATTGTGGCAGGCATTGCAGTTATAAAAGTTGTATGTTTCCCGTTGATATTAGGCTATAGCTCATGAAACTTCAGCTGGTTTTATATAGCTAAGTCAGTGGAACTGTGTGAATTTCTGTAAGATAAGGATATGACCCTCAAAAAAAAATTAACTCAAAACAAGCCCCAAATTGCTAAGTGATAATGCATTAACAGATTTTTATTAAGACTTTTTACTATTTTCTCATTAAAACAATTATATAAAAACAAATTCTGATGATTACAAAGTACTCGGCATTCGATATGATTTCTTCTTTACCTTATTTTTTCCCATTGTCTCAACTTCTCCAGTTAATTTCTTCCTCTTGTCTGCCAGTAAAGGTCCTTCCCCATGCTTAAAAAGGAAAGTATCCAAACATCCTGTTTGATACTCAGACTACATTCTCTTTCTCAGTGTTTTCTGTGCCAAGAAAAAAAAAAAAAAGGAAGCAAATCTCTTGGAATTTGAAAGAAAGCGTCTCTCTCTCTCTCTTTATGCTGAATGCTGCATTACAATACCTGTATTCCTCACATCATCTACTTGGAAAAGTTTGAATTTCCCAATGATGGTCAGTACTGGAAAATATGTTGAATTATTGTTAAAAAGTAACCCCAAAAGAGATTCTCAAGTAGCTATGTTTTTTTGTTCTGAGATTGTTTCCATCATTATAGAACAAGCCTATGGGAAATAACTTTCAGCAGTTTTTGTGTGTCCCTGTGCTCTCGCTCTGTCTCTTCCTGTGCTTACTCATGCTCTTTCTTTGACACTCACACACTATTAGTCTTAATTTAGAGAAAAAATTCCTGAAGGCTTTGAAAAATAAATTACAGAAACTGGAACATGCATCTGACAACAATAAGAACAGGTTTCTTATTTGATTATATCTGTCCTTTATTAAGATGTCCTGTCTATTTTTTAGGTTTTGTGGTGTGAGTTTTAAAGTTTATAGCTATTTATCAAATGCTATTTGAAGTAATGTGTACAAAGTGCTTTAGATGAGTGCCGCATATTTCCATTCTCTGACAGTGTTCTACAGCCAATGACTTAATGATATCAGTTGGTTAGTGCTCAATTCTGTATTCTTTTTTTTCAGTCTATGACTGAAATAGGGGCATGATTTCTTATCTGTGCATCATGACAACCAAATATACTTTCAAAGCTGACAGTTCACTCTCTAGTTTGCCCTAAAAGTGAGAGGCCAAAAATATTCTGAACAAAGAAAAGCAAAGTCACCCTGAACAAACATCCTTTTGATCTTGCAGTGAGGAAAGAAAATTAATTGTTAGAGCTACCAAACGTGGACATAAAAGGGAATACCACTAGAAAAAGCCAACTGAACTACTTCAGCTAAACACCTGGCCAGTTGTACAATTAATCTGCTAGCAGTAGTTCGAAATCTGCAAAGGGATAATGGCCTGAACTTTACAGATGCTTGAATTTGCAGTGTTTTACTAAAAGGAGATATTTTAAAAATTCAAAAATAAAGTATTAAAAATGATAGGACCTCAAGTATATTCCTGTTAAAACTCATGCATTTTGCTCTGACTTTCAGTGAAAACAGAATCAAGCCTTTATGTTGTCTCTGGTGGTTATTGAGTTGCTAGTATTGTAACACGGATTAAATTAACATTGATAATGCCTACAACCCTAGTGCTTATATTGTTCTAAAATGACTTTCAGTATGAATAAATGACTGGAGTAAAAAAAATGTGTAGCTGTTCAGAGGTCAAATACTTTTAAAAATGTGTGTTATAGCCAGTACCATAAAATCACAGATTAAATGCAGCAGGTTTTCTTTCTGTCATCTGAAAGAAGTTTATTAGTTCCAGAACCTGCCATGAACTAAGAGCTGTCATTCCTCATTAAGTTGGGCTCTGAAACCCCAAAGCTCAGACAAGACAAGGTTACTGTCTTGTTAGAAAAGTCCCTGAGGGCATTTGGGTGATTATCAGATTCTGAAGGGCAGCTTAGTTCTTTTAGACAAGTAACTTCGTTAAGGTCTGCTTTTCTAGGAATTATCAAGGATCTGCTTACTGTGGGCTTCATAGCAGATAAAAACATCTTTCCAAGAATCAGTCAGAGCTTTTAAATAAAAACATGACAACATAACTTAGAGGAACTCTTGGCAGAACTCAACAGCTTGGTGTCATTTGAGTGGTTGAATGAAGATACTAGTTGACGTGCAAGCAGAGTAGAAACTGCTGCCAAGACAAGGTTTGGAGAAAAGGCCTGTAGGTATATTTTGCAAGGCATCTTCAAAGTGGGTAGTCTTTTAGGTGCATTTAGACTGGGGGGAAAAGGAAAGAACAAAAGGAATGAGGAAGACTTTTAGCCTTCAATAAATTAACATAGGACATTGGGGCAGCAAGAGAAAGAATGGAAACAGACACCTTGAAAATTACAGCATTGATGGATAAGGTGTCACAGTGGTGGTGGATAAGGGAAGAGCAATTCACATCATCTACCTGGACTCGTGCAAGGCATTTGACACTGTTGAGCACTACTTTCTTGTCTCTAAACTGGAGAGGCATGGATTTGACAGATGGACCACTCAGTGGTTAAGGGATTGGCTGGATGGCCGCATTCAAGGAGTTGTGGCTAATAGTTCGATGTCAAAGTGCTGAGCAGTGACAAGTGGTGTTCCTCAGGTGTCAGTCCTGGGACTGGTGCTATTTAACATCTTTGTCAGCCACATGGACAGTGGGATCGAGTGCACCCTCAGCAAGTTTGCTGATGACACCAAGCTGTGTGGAGCAGTTGACACTCTGGAGGGAAGGGATGCCATTCAGAGGGACCTTGACAGGCTTGAGAGGTGAGCCTGTGCGAATCTCATGAAGTTAAACAAAGCCAAGTGCAAAGTCCTGCACATGAGTCAGGCCAGTCCCAACCACAAACACAGGCTAGATGGAGAATGGATTGAGAGCAGCCCTGAGAGAAGGACTTGGGGGTGTTATTTGATGAGAAGCTCAACATGAGCTGTCAATGTGCACTTGCAGCCCAGAAAGCCAACCGTATCCTGGGCTGCATCAAAAGAAGTGTGGCCAGTAGGACAAGGGAGATGATTCTGCCCCTCTGCTCTGCTATCGTGAGACCCCACCTGGAGTACTGCATCTAGAGCTGGGGCCCCCAACACGGACCTGTTGGAATGGGTCCAGAGGAGGGCCACGGAGATGATCAGAGGGCTGGAGCACCTCTCCTAGGAAGACAGGCTGAGGGAGTTGAAGTTGTTTGTCTGGAGAAGGCTCCGAGGAGGCCTTATAGCAGGCTTCCAGTACCTAAAATGGTCCTACAAGAAAGCTGGAGAGGACTTTTTACGAGCGCTTGTAGTGATAGGATGAGGGATAACGGCTTTATACTTAAAGGAGGGTAGATTCAGATTAGATGCAAGGAAAAAATTCTTTCCTGTGATAGTGGTGAGACACTGGTTGCCTAGAGAAGGTGTGGGTGTCCCATGCCTGCAAGTGTTCAAGGTCAGGTTGGAAGGGGCTTTAAGCAACCTGGTCTAGTGGTAAGTATCCCTGTCCGTGGCAGGGGAGTTGGAACTAGACGATCTTTAAGGTTGCTTCCAACTTACACCATTCTATGATTCTACGAAAACTGATGCCTGTCTAGGGTAATAGTTAGTGGGGGATTGGGTGTGGTGGTTTGGGGTTTTTTTGTTTGTTTTTATTGTGTTGGGTTTTTTTACTAACTTGTTGAGGAAACAAGGCTTACTTGGTAATGCTGTCTCTCTATTTCCCTACATCTCATTGTTGCACCCATAATAACATTTGAAATGATAACTACTTCTAAGCAAATTTTAAATAGACCTAAGTTCCTATGTGATCTGTGGAAATGGTACTTAGATGAAGGAGATGTGTTCAAAATAATGTCCCACTAAGGGAAAAGCAGGCAGAATATACCTAGTTCTTTGGAATAAATGGGAGGTTCTTGTGATGAGGAAAGCTTGCTACGGGGATCAAAGGATACAAATTCATTAGTTCTGCTATTTATGTTGGTGTTTTATTGTTTGTTTGGGTTTTTTTTTTTTTTTTCCTTTGAGAAGACTTTCTTAAAGTCTGTGCAATGGCTATGGAAGAAATGTGTAAACTTTTAAGATCATATTCTTCATGTTAGGAATGTAAGTATTCTTAGATATTTGCTTGTCTGCAAATTCAGTTTTGGACTATAATTCTTACTGCTGTGTTTGAAGATGGACGTTTCTTGGAATAAAATTTTGAGGAATAAAAATTCTAGTGAATCACATTATTAATAAAGTCAAAAGGTGCTTGAAGTGTTTATCCATTAACTAGTTTTAAACTGGTTATCATATTTTTATAGCTACAGCTGTTAGTTGTCTAGAATGTAGAATAACCCGGGTTGGAAGGGACCTCCAAAGATCATCTAGTCCAACCTTTCATGGGAAAGGGAGCCTAGATAAAATTATCTAGCACCCTGTCCAACCCCATCTTGAAAACCTCCAGCGTTGAGGACTCTATCATGTTGCTGGGGAGGTTGTTCCAGTGAATGATCATTCTCACTGTTTTAAACTGTAAAGTTTCTTTCAATTTTTGATAATTTACCTTACATACCTTGGAAGATCTTGTTGGTATTAGGTTAATTTCTTTTCGTCTGGTTAAAGTCTGACCAGAGAAGCCTAATTATTTCAGTTAATACAAAGTGTAATAAACCTGTTAAATCCAAAGAAATCTGTATTTCTGATTTCCTTAACTGAAAAGCATTAAATGAAAATGAGATTTATTTCATGAGTTGGAAGGTTTCTAGTTTTATTATTTCTGGAGAGAGGCTTGAGGAAAGCACAGAGGACTTGAAATTAAAACATGTAAAAATTGAATTTAAAATAGAGGTAGTTGTTGGTAATACAATTTTGTTTACACAGTAGGAATAGCTTATTCAGTAGAGATGTCGTAATGACTGTTTCCAGCGCGTGTGGAGTAATTGACTTGAGTAGCCACTTGATGTCATCCTGGTGCTACAGAATTTGTCTAAAAACCATTTAAAACCCTTTGATACAAAAAGAATGATTGTTTCAGTGAACTTGGCTTATCTATATTCCTAAAGTTTTTTCCAGTTCTCTGCAAATCTTTGCTCTTTTTCTTGTTTGTTTTCTCCCTGTGGTCATGCAGAATCTGTTTAAGAAGCTCTCTGACAGAATGCTTAGTCTTTTCTTTCTTTCTTTGAATTGAAATAACTGCAAAGTTTTCAAGAAAATGTGACTCTCACTTACCCCTCATGTAAATAGGTTGGTATCAACAGTTACGTTAATTTGGCACAAATTCTCTATCAATGCTGTATTAAAAATGTGTAGGAAATCTTTCAACAGTTTGAGTTGTGGTTTGACTTCAAGATCATTCAGCTGTGTTATGACTCCTCTGTCCTTTTTTTCTGACCAACAGTAAAACTTTACAAAGACAGTTAATTTTTTGTCCAGGAAAAGCTCTTCATTGTTTTCTTCTTGGCATCCAACTTGATATAAAGGAGTAAAAGGTCTCATTTGATCATTGTGCATTTCTTTGTTGGAGTGGGGTAAGGGCGGAAAGGATGTCTGTCTCAGAGAAAATAGGATTCAGAGCAAAATTTTATATGGTGTTTCTGAGAATTAATTTTCTGTGGCGCTGTTGCCAGAGTGAAATATCCCTGATCTCTTGAAGTTTCTTTCTCCTATCACTCTTCCCTCCTTCCACCTAGGCAGATTCCCTAGATCAACTTATTTTATACCATGTTTTTAATTTCCGATGACTCTTTCTTTTCTCTAAACTCATTCTGTTCTTTATACTGGTTCTTGGTTCTGTGGCTGTTAGGCCATATAATTTGCAGTATTTTCCCACAGTACTCCCATGGAGTTCTAAAACATTTGCTTTGGCAGGTTGCCACTTTGTTTTCATGATTATACTATATTTACAAGAAATTACAAGTTTGTGTTGTCATTTGAAACTTTCACAAATTCCACCTCATTATTCTCTCTCATTATTCTCTAATCTGGAAGATCATTTGCACAAGATCACTGACACAAGAACATCTTGTTTTTTAAGTTCAAGGTATGAACAAGTAAGTGCACAGGCTCAGTGGTAATGTGAGAAACCCTACGTAAAAAACTGTTACCTGCGTTTGGGTACACGTTTGTGATCCCATTGCCTTCTCTGACAGCTGCCTAAGAAAGATAAAGCTGAGACTGAAAGAGTCCAGATAGGTGTTAAGAAAGTGATTAAAGATATAGTAGTACTTCTATAGGAACAAAGAGATTGAAAAGAACCAGGATAATTCAGTCTGAATAAGATGAATAATAGGGATTTGATTGAGGTGAGAAGATCAGAAAGAAATGACTACTGTCTTCTTTTTCACTCTCTCAAAGTATGAAGTAAGGGGATAAAGTGAAAATTAAGTACAAAGGGACCCTTTTTCCTGTAATATAGTCTTTCATTGGCATTTGCTGTTTCAGGAGGTCATTGGGACAAGTCAGGAGCTTATTGTAGCAGCCTTTTAAGGGTTCATTAACAGCAATTAGTAGAAATTTTTTCTTTTGAGTACTTTGCAGAACACTACTGAAGAAACCCGTTACAGGTTTAAAAACAAGGACCTAGAGCACAATGCCTTAGAAAAAATAGGAGGTATATGTATTAAAGAGAATACTTCTACTTGAATTCCCACAATTATTTATGGCCACAACAGCTTTTTTGGTTGCCAGAGTGGGGATGAATATGGTTATTTTCATCCAGGTTTATGGATAAACTTTTTTCATTTGCTCTTCTCTTTGACAGCAGTTTGGGTAAGATTCATCTGTTCAAACTTGAACACTTACGGTGTAAATATGGGCAAATGTACAGTGTAAATATTTGCAAATGTTAACTGTTTTGAAGATTTCTGTCAATGGAAATAGATACTTTTAGGGCGTAATTTGTATTATATTGCAGAGATGTCTAAAATAGGTCAGATGAACTGTGTTCTAGAAGCAAATATTTCTTCCACTGCTGCATATTATTTCTTATTGGACAAACGTAGACAGTAAAGTTACATGCAGGTCGCTACAATGTAAGTATCTAAAGTCATGTGAGGTGACTCTCATATTGATTGCTCACAACTGTCTTTTATAGTTGCAGTCTTGCAAAGTGTTAGGAGAGACTATCTACAGCCTCTTCTGCTTCTACTTGGTGTCTCCATTCCATAAATTCTTCTATATTCACTACTGCAAAAGTGCTGTTACAAAATCAGATAACTATTATCCTTGGTGATGGGTTTCATCAGATATTTATGGAATCAGTCCTCCATTTATATTGCAAAGTTTGAAAATGGGACTGTTTGGATCTGCTAAAATCATTGTGCACAAGAGTTGGTTTTTTAGCGGTTTTCAAAATTCAAACAATAATATGTTTAACTGACATGAAGTCTTAGTGACTTTCCAGTTGCTGTTAATCCACCTGGTGTTCTCATCTATCTAATGATAGTCTGCATACTATAACTGAATTTTGTAAAATATACCTCTGTTCCTTAGACAATATCTGATGCCTTAAGATTGAATCTTATTTACGCAGTATCACTTTTCTGTCATCCTCGCCATTGGAGGAAACTCAGAGAAGGTGTAGATGCAATGTGATACTATGTATTTCACCTGAATGTGAGTGCAGATGAGAACCTGTCTTCTAATGGAGGCAGATGGCCAGCTACCAAAAGCATTTTTAGTGTCACTTTGATCATATTAGTTCAGATACACGTGGTTACTTATCTGTCTACTCTAGATTTTGTGTGTGCCTGTTTGCCTTGCAATCTTGAATCTTCACTACATTTCCATGATATAGGACCACTGCATTTTCTAAGTGGGGGCAACCTGCAGTTGTTCCGTAGTGCCTTATGTGTGCTGGAAGAAGGGTGTTTGCTTAGAGCATTATTCAGTTCTTCTGACTGATGTCCTACAGAAAAACTCTGGGATTCAGGGAGGCTTAAATGACTTGTGCAAGACTGCACAGAAAACAGAAGTCTTGCTATATCAACACTGTTGATACTTTTGGAGCTAAATGGTTCTTAGCTGCATGTAAATGGTTATTAATCTGTTATTGCAAGATTTTACCAGCATTGATGAATCTTAAACGTAACCTTTTCTATACTTCAGTAAGTTTAGAAAATCTTTCATCCATTAACCAAAAAAAGTTTAACAATTTGGCTAATTTAAGGATTTAGATGACTTTAAATAGTTAAAATTTATATGTTCTGTGTTAATAGAAGTTTGAAATGAGATAAGATTTTCTTAGTTCATACAAAGGAGAATGAAAGCAGAGGAACGACAAATTGATGTATGAGAAGCAATATATGAGATATGACTGATAAATTATCTTCTGATATGTTAATGAATTCTAGATAAAGAAGTTGGCAATATGATGATTTATTGAGATTTTAATAAAGTAAATTAAAAATTGAAAGGTGATCTGAGTGAAAGAATCCCCAGGAATCTTTGAAAAAATAATTAGGAATTTGAACATTTAAAGAGGCTTTTTATAGCCATAGACCCTGATATTCACATATACACACATTTGCATTTTAAACAGTAACATCTGAAAAACCTACTGAGCCTACAGTCAGTACCAGTTCTCCTTATAATTACATAGAAATAACAAATTTTAAAATACCTGTTTAGAAATATGTACTGCACTCTTGCATGAACTAAAGAAATCCATATTTAGTGCCAGAATCTTTTCAGCCACCCAGAAAATCCTGCATGCCTGTTTGACAGTGATGAGTAAAGATAATACACACATATATGCAAAAATACTTGAACACATTTAGATATTTGTGATTAAAACTTAGCTTTCATCAAAAGGAAAGAATTAGGTAGGAGTTTTCTTCAAGGAAAACTAATTCTGAAGTGCTATTTTTTCTATTTAGCTTTCCCACAAGAAACACAAGCAACTACCTGTAGAAAAAATAAGAAACTATTGCTGTGGCAGGAAAAAAGTAATTGTAGCTGTCAGCTCAGCCTGCCAGTTGTTCTAATTAACTGGGTGAAACTTATACAGCTAAGATGTATCTTTAAAATCCAAGAACAGCCACCATGACTTCAATTTGTCTGAAAAATGTTCTTATTGGCTCAGCATCAGATTCAACATTGTTGAATTTGGTTGTTGTAACATTTGGTTACATTTGGTTGGGTAACATTTGGTTGTTAATGTTCATATTGCCATTTTCTATCATTAGAAGCACATTATATAAAATAAGTTATTAATATTTATAAACCCCTCAGTATTCTGTTTACACTACAGTGAGTATTGAAACTATATGGATTAATCTTGAGAGGGGAAAAAATAATCTGATATATCACAAGGTAATGGATGAGTTTCAACACACTCAAATAATGTATTTACATAAAATACATGAGAAACAGTACCCTACTTAATTTTATCTATCTGATGTTCTCCTTATAGGATGCATCAATTTTTTTCTTTACTGTTTAACTCATTATTTCTTTTTCACTTTTTAAAAAAGATCTATTTAGCATTTGTTGATCCCCCCAGCATCTAAGTAAATTTGCATTTTACCACAAGAAATCTTAACTTTTTCCACATGAAATATGGGCACTGTTTTATGTGCCTCATGCTTTTAATGTTGCCTTCTACTGTGGGGGTTGGAAATTTCTCTCAGTACAGAAGCTCTGTTGAATGTCTGCTTTTGGACTAAATAAAAGCATATCTTTCTCTCCCTTTTCAGATGTTCTCAGTAGTTTGATTCTTTACCTCCTCCACCTCGCTCCTCCCTCCCTACCACATTATTGAAAGACACGGATCCATTGCATTTAAGAAATTTGGAAGAGAATTCATTTTCTGTTCCATTTTCCTTTGTCAAGGTGTGTCAGTAGATCAGACTGATAAATCACCACTGATACACCATTACAGAGAGCACGCTGCCTGTCCCTGGGGATGTTTTACCCATGGCAGACGTATGGGGACAGTATGGCTGCGTTGTGTCTGCGCAGTTCAGGGAGCTGCGTAGGGAATAATACAATCTTTGTGACGATATATCGATTGCTGCAGGATTGCGTACGTAAAAGATGCTAACAGTGTTTCACATCTAGAGGCATTGTCTGCAAAGGAAGTGTGGCTTTTTCACTTTTATTTACAATTCTATAGCATCATGTAAAGAAATTTTCCCAACAGCACTTGCCTTTCCTTTTTGCAAAGTTTTCCCTGGTTAAACATGCACCCAGTTTAACTACTGCTGAAGGAAGTCACAGTAAATTAACAGCTGGCCGGTAAGCCCGGAGCTTTGAAGAGAAAACTGCTCCTTCCTCTTTGCAAAAAGCTCTGAAACAATTTAGTTTCTCTTCATTTATTTGGTCACAGTGATTGAGGTATGAATGGAGGAGAGATTAGGATCTACCAGCATAAACTGCTGGCTTCCAAAGACTGGAAGGAAATTTCACATTGCAATTTTTAACAAAGTGCCAGAGTACAGGTATCTGGTTGAGGAGAAACTAAAAGATTATTGTGAAATTGTTGCTTCCCAGCACTTAAAAAAAAAATTATCTTTCATTTGTTAATGGGTTTATAAATGCAAATTTGATGTGATTCCCCATAACAGACTTACAGACTTCTAGTTATAAGTCATCAAGAAAGCACAAGTATGTTAGCTACAAAATCATACATTTATTAAATTATGTAATTTATACTTCATTCTCACATGCAGAATGCCTGACAGTATTGGAGCATGAATATAGCTCTAATCTGATTTACTCCTTTCTTGCATAAAACATAGGAAATCTTCATGACTGAGTAATAGCAAATTCCACGTGAAATGTAGATAATCTTAGCAATTTAAAGAACAGTATAGGTCAGAGACTGAAAATTTGGAGTTTCTATTTAAAACATTGCACAAATCTTTTTGAAGAATAGGACATCTCATTATAAAGAAAAAAGTCTGTAAAGAACATGTATCACTGATTACTACTGACAAAAGAATATATCCACTAGATTAACAAAAGTGGTTGTTCATAGATTTTCATCTAAATGTCACAAGTTCCTATGACGAGCCAAATTCAGATTAAAGCAGCAGAAGAATTTGACTTTGAGTTATGCCATTAGCATAAAATTAAGCTAGGATCTGATGAGTTGAGGTTGGCCCCTGAGGTTTATAACTGTTTACCTTACCGCCTTTTTGCATCGTCTTCTCCCTGATACTGCAGATCCAGATAGTTCTCCAGCTAATTAGCTAGAAAGAGTAAGTGTGTAATGAACCTCTCTCCAGCTTTGCCAGCTCCCATGTTTGAAGTGCAAGTCTCAAGGTAACTGCTCTTTTTTCCCCAAAAGTTTCAGCTATTGCAACTTTGGGAATATATTAGTATAAGTATCTTGGCTTATTATTTTTAACTAAAGAAAATGCCTGTGTTTTCTGATTGTAGAGAAAAGCATGGATGTATGGCACTGGAACACCCTGAAGGCTTAAAAATGGAAGGTAAAATCAAACTGAATAGTACAAAGAAACCTGTGATTTTTCTTTCAGTCTTGCATTTCTTTGGGACTGGCTTACTTTTCTAGGCCACTTGGGATGGCAGATGGTGCCAGCATACTTTTGAACCTAGTTATTTTCTTGCCTGTTTTTGCCTAGCATTGTGTCTCACAAGGGTCTGGTTTGGTTCCTATACTTATGTATAATGACTTACCAAGAGTTTGAGAGCAAGATGGCCTGAGTTATCATTAGCATAATCTATATCCAGTTGCAACTAAAGAAGACATGCAATTGTTTTCCATTGATATGACTGAAGTATGTGATAAAAACACGAGATTATCTGAAACAGAATCCCTGCAGATTTAATTTATCATGATTGGTTCAGGCAGGAGGTCTGAAGGAAGTGTTATTTCCCTAGGCCTTTTGAATTGTGATGAGGTACCATTCCTGCAGGCCAGCAGGTTGTGCGGTCTGCCTGCTGTTATTGACCAAGGGCTGCAATTCAAGGACCTGAAGCCACTGTTAACTTTATTGCAATGAAAATCAGATCAAGCTCTGTTTGAATTCCCTGATGACAATCATGATGCATATCTTTGTGAAACGGCAGACGGATTAAAGAAATACATGCAGTACATGAGGCAGCTTGCATAAATGATCTGTTGCCTGCAGCTGGTTCACTGTGCAGTTCATGGAATCACGGAATCACAGAATTTCAGAGTTGGAAGGGACCTCTCGAGATCATCTAGTCCAACTCCTCTGCTAGAGCAGTTGTGTGGTATTGTTGCAAGGAGAGATTAGCAGAAGGGAGCGTGAAGTCTTCACAATGGTTTGCTATCTATCTCAGCTGCCTGGTAGCCCAAGGTTTAAGATTTTTCATGTTAATATTTAAAGTCCCAAGAGGATTGCATCCCAAGTGCATTTTTGAGCTTCTGTTGCCCTGTGTTCCGTTTCAATCTTGACTGTTAGCAGAGAGAAATCTGGGGCCTGAGGGCTTTCTGAAATGGAATAAGCTGAGAGTGTACAGTATCTTTTCCTCTGGAGTACTGGGTGTGTGGAATGTTTTCCCTCCAGAGCTCAAGTGTGTCATGAATTTAGTATATTTACAAATATGCTTTCCTCCTACAACTGGAAAGATCTGTGCAAAAATACTTTTCGTTGTAATTATTTTACTGTCCATAGTTATGATTTAAAGTGGCAGACTAAGGAAGGAAGACTGCAGAAATGTTCTAATCTTATTGGAGAGTTGTCACTCTTTGCCTTGGACATTGGTTATGAAAAATGATTAACTTGACTTTTTTAGTTTACTTCACAGTGTTTTTCAGACACTTTTAGAGACTATTTGCTTGCTTATTTTAAATCATAAGATATTAAATACTTGAGAAAAATAAGTTTTTTATGCATTTCACTTGTAAAATGCATGAAGGGCAAGCTACTAAACATGCTGAGGCTCTTTTGCTAAAGGTATCTTTATTACTTTATCTGTTTTTCATCTGCCTGTCATGACTACAAGATGAGTAAATACGAACTCATCCTCATATGCAGTGAAATTCTGACAGGTTTACTTACCTGGAGTAGAATATAATGGTGTCTGAGGTCCTATTGAAAACACAGGTAGTGTGAATAAAATATCAGAATACAGCACATTCAGACCAGTGGTCCAGATCTGCAGCCTTAGCTCAAGCATTATGTCTCATATAGGTAGGTTTTCCCGGTTAGAGACTAGAGAATCAGTCTCCCATTTGTTTTGTTTATTTTGATGTTCCTATCAATAAGGTGCTATAAATGCTAAAATTTTTTTCAGGCTTTTCTATTGCTCTTACTTTTGGTATTGCATTATACTATGTGTAACTTGCTTAGGTATAGTCTTACAAAATCTTTCAACCAACACAACACTTAAGGTAATTAGGTAAAGTTTGGCAGTTGTTCTTGCCCAGCCTATTAGCATTTAAAAAAATACTGCTGCACTGTCATTTCTTGATATTCTAAAAGATCTAAATGATCCTTGGTGAACAGCAAAGCAATGGTCATTGAACACAACTTTTAATCAGCAGCAATAAAAACAACTTTCAGTAGTTCAGGTAAAATGCTTTCTGCAGTAAAACAAAACTAATTAAAAAAATTCCTTGTGTTAATGTTAGTGTTGAAAATACCACATTTATATTTATGAACTGGTGAGTTAATCAGCACTGAAGACGTTGGAAAGTGTTAGAATATTTTCTGTCATTTGGCTCCACTTCAGGCAATTATACATGTAAACATAATTACTGTGGTACTACTTTTTTTGAAACATATTGGTCTCAACTTTTTGATGAATGAATCTGCAGTATTTTTTCCTGACACCTCCTTGAATTGAATTAATCCAATATTAATTTATTTTAGAGGTGCTAGAAGCATCTTCCTATTATTAATAAGTTGAAATAGACAGCAGGAGATGCAGGTCCCTCCCTAGCATTGCCAGAATGCATCTCTGTGTGTATCCAGCAATCTGGGTGATGTGTTGACAGAATGAGGCCAGCAATGCAAATAAAGGAATTTCACCCCCCTCCCCCTGCAGTAAATGCACTCATTTATATATGAAGTTAGAGAATACAGTTTATCGCTTGTCACTGACTAAATCACTGACTAGAGTTTCTACAGAAAAAACAAATTAAGAGAGAAATAGATTCTGTATTAGCATTACCATCAAATGTTTAATTTGTGTATTAAGTGATAAGAGTATTTATGTTTCAGAAAGTACAGTTATTTTGTTTGGATTATCAGCCACTGAAGTAGCATTCTCTACATATATGTATTTCAGGATAGATCCTCAGCTACAAATTGGAGTAGTTTTACTGCAGTCAGTGTAGCTGACTGAAGTCAGTGCCACTTTACATTAGTGAAGCACATGAATCCAAATGCTTCTGTTAAATATCAAATAAATACTTTTTTAAAACAGAAGGTGAATTTTTTTTCTGTCCTCCAAAAAATATCCTCAGTTATTATGCTTGCCACTTGTGTTAGGATTAGCTATTTTGTTTTAATTGCTTGCAAGTTTGTAATCTGATTCCCTGACATACTAACAGAGCATAGAGACAAAATGTATTTATTTTTGAAAGCCATAGTATGTGTTTCAGCTTTTACTTTTCTCAGATCAGGAAAACTAAATTTAAGATCAAACTATTTATTCCAGGAAAGAAAAAAAGCCAGCGTTCATTAATAAATGAAAAAAAAAACACAGAGAAGAATTTATAGCTAGAGAAGAAAATCAAAGATAGTGGGTGACTGGCAGTGAAGTTGCATTTTTGTGAAATAAACATCCCAGGCTTTAGTATTAAAGTGCGGTAACATAATCCTGTTCCCTTTGATCATAAAATACAGATGATGAGGACAGAGAGTCGTACAAGTATATATAACTGCACCCAATACTTATTTGGTAAACAGGAGTCATGGACAAAGGACCCTAACAAGGTAACAAGCTTCCGTATTTTCTGTCTCATTGTATCTAGCAGCTACAGAAAGCTGGATTAGTGCATTTTATTCCTATTTTTCTGTGTGGTTGTTATTTATCTAGAATAATTACCATCCGCACAACTGCGGTTTTGGACAAAGATAATGGTGGACCCAGCACCTTGTAAAAGAAATTAAATGAGGTTCCCAAAGTTAGTGTGCTGTTACCAATGGAATATATACTGCGATTTGGCAAAAATCTGTCCTGCAGATAATTTGAGGGGGAAAAGGCACCTGAAGGCTCACTTCCACCCAAGCACCCTAAGAACTGGAAACAAGATTTTTCTCAGATTGAAGCCTGAATGTCTGTTTGATGGAAGGGGGAAGCCACTCTTTCCAAACTCACAAAACATGTTGCAAGCAGTCGTTTGGATGGCTGAAGCATCCCTAATCTCTATATCATCTGGAGCATACAATACTTACTATGATTCAGCAGGTACCCATTTTAAGTGACCACAGTTTTACTTCATATGCCATTTTTTTCCACTCATGTAAACGTAAGACTTTGCTATAACCCTACCTAATCTTTGTAATTTTAATGAAAGTCATTAATATTGTGAACTCTGCCCATTTGACTTTGAAATCAGCTTGCAAAAAGGGTATTTGCTATGAAAATAATTTTTCAAGGAGGAGGCGGGAAGGTGTGACAAAAGGCATAAAAGAACTAAAAAGAAAGTGAATGGTTTTCTAATGCTACTAAAAATGTAATAACTTTTGAATGGTAATTTCCTATTTTAGACACTGAAACCAAAGTATTTTAACTTCTCATATGAATTTGAATTTTAAAATTCCACGTTTGTTATTAAACAATGTAGAGGAGACTTTCACTCCCCAATGAAATGAAAACACACAGAAAGTTCATTTTTGAAAAGTATAAAAGGCAGTTTACTTGAACCCTGTTCTGCTATGCTTACTCTACATAAACAGGCCCTAAGTATATGACCTATTAGCTGTTTTTTTCCAGAGAATCTGTTCATCTGTTTTATTCATTTTGTTGTATGTACACGTGACAAAGGACATCAATCACATAAACATGGGTTTTCTGGTAAACACATAATGGATGAAGCTTACTTTGAATCTAAGAATACAATACCCCTTGTCTGCAAGGTGAAAATACTAAGAGCAGTATATGGTGCTAGCTTACAGAAGATGCCCAGAGCATGGCCTAAACAGACTTCAGTTTATTAATACAATGAATAATAAGCTACAGATAGCTCATACTGGAACTGTTGCCCCTTGTTCAGTATGCTTTCAACAGCATCACTTTAGTGCACAGCTGTAGATCCTGCTTGTTTTTTTTTTAGACTGAGTGTATTTTGCAAGCTGCGTGTGATTCTTGTGTGCGTGTGTAACTATAGCATATGTTGTTTATGAGTCTTTAATCTTTCTTCACTCAAGGCAGCAAGGCACCCCCTGCAGTTTGCAGTGTTCCATCTGTGTCACTTGTCTTGAGTTGTAGATTTGTATCTTGGCAGAGGATAGAAAAGGTATCTTCAATCTTCTCATGACAGTTGCACAGCATTTTTCTAGGCTGACAGTCCTTGTCAAATCAACAACCAAACCACTCTATCTAGTGCTGCTAATTTTCCATAAGGAATTTAAAAATGCCCAACACTGCAGAGAATTGTTACTTCCCATCCAATTTGCCTTAGTAGCACTGCAGCATTTCACCCAAGGATAGACCTGTCCTACAGTATTGTAGTATTCTCTAGTAAGATGAAATACAGTGTTTTGAAAATGTATATTCTCGTATGTCCCTAATAGCCTAATGATCATAGAACTAATTCAGGCACATAGAATACTTAGATAAATCCCTGGAGTAACATGTTACTTAGTCCTGTGCATTGTCTTATCAGGCCAATCATAACTTTCATTTGTAACTATGCCATATTATGTCCACAAATGTTTAGCAGAAGAGGGCCTTCACCTCAGGTTTTTTGCATTCTAGTTACCTTTGCCTTATTTTCTCCTGTTGCAAGTTTGACTGATGCATTCCTAATGGAAAGTTTGCGATGGATCAAAATATTCACATCTAAAGAGGTAAATAATAAGAAACTATTAGCCAGTCTTAGTGGCAAAGGGAATGGGTTCTTAATTACCTGTGCCTCCCTTTTATTACTGCCATCTGATTTAGATCTGTAAGTCAGTGCTTTAGAGTAATGGTCTTCAGAATAAGAAAAACTATAACATAGTTGCATTATCTAATGAAGAGAGAAAATACAAAGAGATTGTTAAACTATTATCAGTCCCTATATAAAAATGTTCTTCACAGAGAACTGTAATAAACAGAAGTAATATTCTTAATTCTGGTACGATAACTTTCTATTTTTATTGCAGTGTGACTCAAACCACGTTTTATCTCAGAGGAAAAAATACAAAACCAGAGAAATATCCTTTGAAAGAAAACCTGTACCACTGGTAAAGAGTTTAGATTAAGATGTTTTTCTTTAAACACTTACTGAGAGGTTTTTGTAATAGAACTAAAAGAACATACAAGGTAAAAGTGTAAGAACATTTTCCACCAGGAAATAGACTTCACAGCACTTATTATATGGGCTAATACATGAGATACTGTACATTTTGCATCACATCTATTTTACCAGGAAAGTATGATTTGTGTCAGTTTTCCCTTAGTAGCAGATTCAACCTCAAGTGCTAATTTATACTTTGCAGTTCCGTTACTATCTTCGGTTCCAAAAATATTTTGGGAATTGCAGTAAACTCATGTCACTGTTAATTAACCTTAAAGACATGACAATTCCTCTATAATCACACAATGATACTACAGGGTATTTTTATCCACTGTCGTTCTAACTTTCAAATTTGTTTTATAAAATAGCAGAACAATTTAGTAAGTCACATTGAAACTTGAAATAATCAAAGTGGAAATGATTTGGCCAGGAAATATTAGCCATTAACTGCTGGTAATTAATGTGCTAGGCAAATTATTACTTATTTTAATTCCAATGTGTCTGCTCATTTCTATGAAAAAATTCAAGCTTTTGTAGGAAATGAAGGATCAAATCCAAAAGTATAGTAAATAATAATCTATAGTAATGTAATCTTTACGTAAATAATTTAAATGTTCCTTTCTCTGCAAGGAAATGTTATTGTGCATATTGTTATTGTGCAAGGCATACGATGCATCAAGGTATTGTGGCATCTCTCACTTCTTTTTTTTTTTTAAACTGTGCTCCAAAAAAGGAAAGCAATAACCCGTATTTTAGTTTTTGACCACACAGATTAAACAAGAAATTATAGGGATTTTGACAATATTAAAATTTTTCTCCTATTCATGAAAGCATCTGAATTGACAAAGGCAAAAAGCAGGCAAACTTGCTGGAAGCAACCCAATTTTTAAATTTCTTTTTGATGCACTCATGAAATGTGCATGAAGACTGAAAACTCTGTATGCACATGCGCTTCCCTACAGTACTCAATCTTATCTTTCTTCAATGCATTTTATAGGATTATCCATTGGCTTTGTGTCAAAAGGATACTGAAGGAGCTGATGTTGTGCAGCAGCATACAATGATGTGCGCTAAGTGTATGCCGTCTGTAAAGGTCTCCACAATATTGTTTATGGATATTACAAAAATGTCTCTGCTCTAACAGGTATTCTTTAAGTGGAACTGTAAAAGCTGTGAAATAAAAGACCAGAAGTCAGCCCAAAGCCTTCAAGCAGCGAGATACAAAGGATACAATTTAAAAATCCAACCCTCTTCCTGGTAAAATAATGGGTGTGAGTGCAATAGAGGAACCTCTTTATTTTCATCCCATTAGTTAAGTACCAGAAGCTTTTTGGGGCAAACCCCTGGTTCTTAAGCTTCCCTCTGCTTATTCTTTATGTACTGTAGGCAATATATATAGCCCATATAAAAAAAATGCTAATGTTAGACTCGTTTAGGTATGAGTGTGAGTGTGCTGCTTATTGTGTCAAAGGCTAAATCTATCCATTTAACAGCTGCAGTTGCTTGATATTAGTAATTCTCAGTGCTATTAGATCAAAGCAACTACAACTATGGCATTTTAACTAAAAAAAGGAAGTGAACAGTATTTAAAGTGAAGGCTTAGTATTTGTGGAATGCAAACCAACATCAGAGCAAATCATCATAAATTCTGCAGTAGTCTTACGCATGTGACTATCATCTCTTTCAGATGCACCCAACAACCTTTAAAACAACTGTGTGATCTCTTTAAGCAACCTTCCCACGTGAAATTTAGTTCTGCAAATACCTCTTGAGTATCAGATAAGGAGATGAAAGTCCTTTGATTTGGAGAATTTGGAGAAGAATAGTTTATGGTTTGCTATCAACTGTGGAAATGCATAAGAGATTATTTGTAATTTCTTAAATTGTTAATAGCATCTTTAAACTGACGGTGAGCCTTTAGTTCTTTCCAAAATTAGACTAATTTTCAGTCCAGAATGCCAAAAACTGAGTACTTTTTATTTCAGTATTACTAAAGAATGGGTCAGTAGATCTTTAAGCTGATGTGATCCCCTTCCTGAGGATGAGGGAAGGAGTGTTATCTTTTGAAGACAGTAAGAATGGAGAAGGTCAGGACTTCTTAATGTTTTTCAGACCACAAAATGATAAACTGATTGAAACAGTCTGTAATGTTAAATTATAGTCTACTATATTTATTGAATTCTGTTATGTTGAGGTTAAGTTGTATCTTTGTAGACCATTTACCAAAACAAAAACTCAGATGAGAATCTTGATTTATGTAAAACCAAACCAAACCAATCAACCCCTTTCCCAAACCATAATATTCATAATCTATTTCTTCTGATATTAGTAAACTCTAAAATGATCATTGAATTCATTCCATCAGCTCTGTCCTTCCCAAAAATGCTGATCAGGAATGAAGAGTGCTAACAAATCAAATAGATATATGCATCACAAATCCATACAGATCAGCTCTCCTTGAAATGTAAATTCCCGAGAGAGACCTGCATTTTCAAAGATGCATACAGCTTCTGCCAACCAGTGTTCCTGCATTCAACTCATTTAAGGATTAGCTGTAAACTTCAGAGAAGAGAGAGAAAGACTTGATGCCTGCAAGCATAAATACAGAAAGACATTAGAATATTTTTTTCTTGTAAGCCTCTGAAATGAAATGTGACATACAGATGTGAACTCTTCAGTTACTGAAGAAAACTACCCAAAACCTTTGTTTCAGGTAGTATACATTGTTTTCAAATTAGCTTCTTGACAAAAAAAAAAAGAAAACAAAGTTATTAATATTCAATACTATTAAATGGAATCATCATTGAAAAGAAAGAAACAAGAAGAATCTGGAAAGTTCTGCAATGTATTAGAAACAGAAAGCAATGCTGAAAAAAAACCCCCAACAATCTAGGATACAAGCTGCTGGTGTGCTGCTACCTTCAATACTGCAATTCTGAAATTAGCGGGCTGGAATGAGTTTCGTTCGTCACTGAGACTGCATTGGTCAGACAGAACAGGCTATGTTAAACAACATAGGGAATCTGGATTTGGGGCTTCTGTTATCAGATTGTGGCCACAAAATACAAAGCGTTGGTTGAATATAAAACCACCCTGCTGATTCAGAGTTCAGAATTTTTCTGGGTTTTCACTTGACAAACGACGATGAAAGTTTTGTCAGAGTAGACAGCTGAGCTATCCAATGTCCTTGTAGAGATGGTATAAGACCATCCTGTTCTTTCCACACCTGGTTCAGGTCAACTTTGTACTTCTGAGTCATGCCCTGATCTGGTCGCTGTTAATGATTAAGAAGCCACAATCTCAGAAAAGGTGGAAGAAGTAAGTACAACTTTGGCCATCTGTAGAAATCAGAGATGAAGTAAATAATCATGGTTCAGAAAGACAATTTCAGAAGTTAATTAAATACTAATGAAAAATAAACATTTTTTTCTCTCATATATGCACATACAAGTAGCAGAAGAGATAAAGAGTAAGATTTATTATATTATTTTTAATATTTTACATTTTTGAGGGATATTTGATGAAGGTTTTTTGCACATAACCTGGCTGGGTCTGATTCCATCCAGCTTCAGTGAAATACTGCTACCCGGCTAACACCTAAGTAGCCCCCCCCAGAGTATTAGCAGCCTAAAAATTAATACCACAATACATACCTTTTGGCCTCTGAAGTGGAAGACTGAATCCCACGTTAGGAACACATATTCCCGTTGGCTGCATGTCGGCTAAGACAGAAGGACACAGATTCAGGATTCTCGACAGGGTTTTAGTGGAGTTTGATGCTGCGATGCTCAGCGTGGGCCAGCACAACTACAGCTCATCAGTGTCCTGAGAAGCTTAAAGAGGAATCCACCTAATGAATGCTTCTACCATGGGGTGCACCAGAGGTTCTGGATTGCAAGGTACGATGTCAAGCAAGCATATCTGCATCTGTAGTTCTATCTGGCACCATCTTTAACATTTCAAGTTAACTTTCTTCTTTGGTATTGATATATAATAAAACATCTATATGAAAAAGGAGAACAGACCAGCACAATATTGTCAAACAAAAAAATATTAAAAATAAAAAAATTCCTAATGCAGGGGTATAGATGGGTATGGTTTTTACATATAATCTGAGTATGTCATACTTAGCATATTTACCACTGTGTCTGGTTATACAGTATAACAAGATGGTTTTTTAACTTTGAGTACATCCCACGATTTGCATTAGAAATGACAAAATAAAAATACTCCATGCTTTGGAAAGCAAGCAAGTAAAAGTTTTGTTTTTTTTTTAACAACAATCAATGTACCAAGGAGATATGTAAACTAAAGCCAGCAGAGCAATAGAATAATTAGCCACAGAATACAACCATGATTAATTTGGTAGTACTAATGAAGATCTTTTCCAGTCAAGAGCAAAGTGACATAATTTATATAATCAAATATTTGTACAGTTACTGATGTTTGTTTGTTTTAGTGTATAGAATAACAGGTTTAGTGTATAGAATAAATAGAGGTTACCTGGGATCATTTAATTTCTTTACATTCAGAACTCTCACTAAAAGCTTCTTCAAACACTTCATATTCTTTATTTGGAGATTATTTTTGTTTTTAAGCCCAAGATAGTATGAGTGTGGTTTAATACTAACTATATACAGACAAGGAGCTTCTAGTTCACCTATTCAAAATCATAGGTGAAATAGATTCATTTTATTATGAATTGATTAAGAACTCCGGCGTATTAACCGAGGATGAATTATTTATTGGAGCCATTACGTATGCTCCTGTTTTAACACACAGTTTAGCTTATTGTATGAAAAATTCTAGAAATCAACACCACTATCATTGTGCGTAATATAAAAAATGCTAACAACAAAAAATACAGAACAGTTAGAATAATACCATTTCAAATATTTACATTTTTTACACTGTTAGAAGCAGTCATTTTTCCAAAACAGCACAAATCTTGTAACAGACATGTATCTGAAGTAAGTCCGCTGAAGTTAATGTATTTGCATGATGGGAGAAAGAAGATCAGAATGTGACTCACAGTAATCGTACAAATACATGAAACGTGTTTTTCCCCAACGTGAAGGGTACCAATTCAATGAGTTAACAGGTGTGTTATTCCAAAGAAGCATATAACCAGTACGTTAAGTTCTCATAACATGAATCTTTACAGTTTAGAAAGATATGTTTGAAAGAGTTTTTTTCAGGCCCTTTTTAAGAAACATTGATTCCAAAGGTATTAATGCCAGTCAAAGGAATGATTAACCATTCTGTAAAATTTTGCATTGTGCTCTCTGAAGTAAGAATACAGTTGCTCTAAAACAGTGTTGTTAACAAGAGGATGGGGGCGGCCTTTGGATTCATGTAAACATCTCTCCCTTCCATCACTTCTGATGCAGTAGAATCCCTTTGTTTGGTTAAAATAAAAATTAGAAGACACAATTCGGGAAGGAAGATTTAGAAATCTTTCAACTTTTTGTAATTCAGGAAGAGGGTCCTTGATTAAAGTATTGCCATCCACTATGTGAATCTGATCCAAACTGAAATGCTTAAGCCACTTTTCCATATGAACATCATATAGACTTCTCTGAATAGCTTTGTATTTGGTATTAAGTGCTCCATTCTTAATAACAATATCTTCAAAAAGCTGAACAGGCTTGTGGCTTTCTACTCTGTTGTAATACACTTGGGTATAGTCAGATATAACCCTCTCTGTGGGATCTCTTAGAATGAGCAGCAGTTTAATGGAGCTATTCATGTCATGAATTCTTTCTGGAGCCTGTGGTGATGTAAAATAGCCTGGTGTTTTCTCAATTGTAATTTGATTTCCATAAGAAAATGGCATCAGACTTCTATACCAGTCTATTCCTTTCACATAATTTTCATCCCAGTCAAAGAAGTGGACTTCTGTAGCTGCTACCACAATATTAGGATGAATATCCAACATTTCCAGCAAAGCCCTTGTCCCTCCTTTACGAACTCCTATGATGATTGTCTGAGGTATTTGTCGGCTTGTGCCAGGAGGTCTCACCTGTGCTGAATAGTGTTCACTTTTATTGCTGAATAATCCTACTTGTGACTTCAGTGTTTCCAACAGTGCCCCATTCTCAACAGGAGCACCCTGAGCGTGAGTCAGCAGAAGATAAGATGACACCAGTAGGAAGGCCATGTGGAGAGAAATAATTAGTTCAAGATAACGTTATGCTCGACTAATGAAAGAATAGGTAAGTCCCCTCTCGAGCTGGTTGGCAGAACCCGTGGTAAACACACAGCAAGTTTCTGAAGCATCTACAAAATAAAATAAGACAAATCAGTATTTCTCAACCCATCGTCAGCTGGAAATTCAACTGCCAATTCAATTCACAAATCTAATCTGTGATCAGAACAGAAAATTTATACCAAAGTTGTTTGTTTTCCCTGACTTTATTTCAGAGAACAAAAAACCCCGATTTGTTTTTTTTCCTTAACCATGGGTGACCCATGATGGTTTCTAACCCTTCAACAGCTTTTATTTCTTTTAAGCAAAACATTAGAATTGTTTACCTGATTTTAAAGTCCTGCCCATTATTTGCTTGCTTTGATTTCCCTACTTCTCCTCTGTATACACCTTATATTTCTCTTGACATATATACCATACCAAATATGATATTAATAATAATTACAAAGTATTTTTGAATGTCAGTGCCTTTCCCCAAATTTCCTGCTAGAGTAGTATATCCTAATCTAAATAATAGCACTGGATGGTGGTGCATCCATTTGATTTTCAGTGAGCTATGAATCATACAAAAAAGTTCTTAGACACAGAAAACGAAGCACAGATAACAGGAAAAATTTTGGAGTCTGAGCCCTTTAGAATAGAAAACCAATAGTGTGGCAAAACAAGAGTGAAGTGTCTGAGCTGGATCAGTGTGGAAAAAATAAGTGAGAGAGGGTGGATTCTTTGCAAGTATACAGGTGTTGTGAAGTGTAGTTACTTAAGTGTTGGGAAAATCTTGGAAAAATCAAATCTTCAGATAATATTCTGCAGTTCCACCAAAGCTCCATATAAGAGAGACCTAGGTGCTTTCTGGGCACCTAAAACCTTTTCCAGGGCAGCAAGTTTGGTTGGAGCTGGATACCTTAGTTTTCCTAGTCCACAGAGCATATGATCATTTTAAGAATGTGGCTTTTAAGGAATGTTAAATGTTAAAATCTTAAATTTAAATTGTTAAATCTCTTAAACATTTGAAAAAAGCTTTAGGCTTGTAGGTCTGTGCACGTGCACATGCAAGTAACATCACTGCAACTGCGTTGCTAACATTTGAAATTCCTTGGGTAACTCTTATGTGTGTTATTTGAAACAGATTGCTGAGAGATCTCCCATCACAGTAACAGTGATAAAAAATTCAGATCAATGCAACACCTGCACTGGAACCACTATGCTTGGATTACCTGTTCGTATGTCTGAAAATCCTACAGGGCAAATCCTCATTGAGAGGATTCTTGGACTTCATCCCATTTCTGAGCAACTATAACATTTTAAAGGATAGATCTATATCCTCAACTTGTTTTGTTTTCAGTGTAGAGTGTGTAAACAAGCTACTTCATACAGTGAAGTAGCAGTCATTTTAAAAACAGTAACTGTTTTTGGAATCTATTTGAATTATGACTGATATTTTAAAGTAGTTTCAGAAATACTCCAACTTTATCTCCTTCTTCAGTTCCACTGTCAGTCTCTTTCTTTTTCTGAATATATTAGTCACAGTACTTTGCCTCTTAGAAGCGACCTTAGAAAACACAGCCAATTCCCATTTGTCATGGCTCTGAGAAGCACTCAGTATTTCTATTTAGAAATTGTTTACTTTGAGGCTTACTTTACACTTAAACATTTAGACTTAAACATTTAACATAAGAACATTTTTGGTAATAACAGTCTAGGCAACGTAGCCGATTCATTAAATCTATTTTCTGAATCTTATCAAAATCTCCTCCAGCATCTTGGATATCTAGGGTATGACTCTTGTTAGCCTGAATGAGCTCTAAAATCACAGATAGATAGAAAATATTAACCCTGAATTGACATTAAAAAAAATAAACTATGACCTTTAGTGAGTAAATCTGTGGAGAGAATTCCCTGTTATGTCCAAGCAAGACCTAAAGGGCAACTGCTTCTTCAAAAAGAGCACAACTTCAGCCAGGTAAAGTGTGTGAGCATACACTTATTAAATATTGGAAAAGTCCAAGTACAAATTGGCTTTGCAATCAGAATGGAGAAAATACTGTTCTCCTTTACAAACCTGAAAGGAAGTTTCATTTTGAAGGCCACCAGTTTTTCACTAAGAACCTCACGAGTTCTCAAGAGCCGGGAATGCAAGCATTTCTATGGCAATTACAGGATGGAAGAACAGATATGTTTATACCAAACCCATTTGTAGTTATGTTTTTCAGAATGACTACTCTTTTGGATGGCAAATTTGGGAAATGGTAAACAAGCTATTTAGTGCTGCCGAAGAATCAAAATGTATTCTGCTATAACGGCAGCTAATGTTGGTTTTGAAAAGCTCTCGTACAACACCGACCATGCAATTTGAGGCATCACACCCCAGATGTGTCCTAAAATATCGGCCTTCAAATGTTAAGCGTGTTTGTAGGCAGTGACTCTGCTTTAATAATTTCAAGCCAAATCTGGTGTGATTGACAAGGTTCCTAAACAGTCCGTTCTGAGTAAGGATAGAGATACGGACGAGATGGTATTGAACTTCCTCTCTTGTCTGAAGTAGGAACATCTGAAGCAGTACAGCTGTGATGCTAGTAGGCAGGGATTTGCCCCCCGCAAGGGAGTGGGAAGCAGTCAGTCTTTCTTTTAACCTGTTCTGAAACCCCAGTGTTAATTTACATTCTATTCATCTTCATTTTTAAATTAAAATTCTTTCAGGCAGAGTGAGGAATTTTTTTCAATTTACCTTTTTTGTGCTGATACATACAGCACATTATACATTATAATGTGTATGCACCTGTATACATTAGATTACAAGCACTTTGAAAGTAAGGCAAGACCAGCCTGAATGTCTTGCCAAGCAAGAAATGCCTTGCAAATACCAAGGAGGAGACATATAGTTCATTATATTATTTAAATTCTGGAACCATCCCATCTTTAAACATCTTTAAACAGTTTCATAAACTGATTGTTGACAGATATTTCAGTTAACTTTATTTAACCAGAAAGAAGTTTCTTTTTAGAGTTTTTGAGAAGTATTCTTGAGACTAACTAGGTTAATAGCTTAAGCAAAAAATAGAACGGAGAAAAGAAAGAAGGAATTTCTCTGAAATACACTAAAACCTGTATAAAAAAAGAGACTGAGGACTCTGCAGTAGTATAGACAGAGGTGTGTTATTCCTACAGCTGGTGATAGAGGGAAAAAAATGCTCAAATTCACATTTTTCTTTTATATTAAACCCCCCTATTTTTATCCCTAATGAACTGATAGTTATCTGTTTTCATGTGCTGAAGAATCAGGTGCAAATGCTGTCGTCCAAAGAAGCCTAGAAGCTGAGAGAGAAATTCACACTTAGAACTAAAGAAAGATTGGTCTTACAAAATGTTCTCAGGTTCACATGTGACATGAGGGACTCTGCTTAATTTACCATCTGAAGTCAGCAGTTGTCTATAAAGCACACTTAGAAAGCAAGTAATGGAAGAGATTCTGCATTTTCTATGGACAAAAGTATTAGTAGCATTTCTGAAAACAATTATGTCAGTTTAACCAGTTTGCAATTAATTAGTTGTTTTATATAGCAGAAATTTCTTACTTGAGTCATTGCTAGAACAAAACCTTACCCAGGAAATACTAGCAGAAATAATCGAATTCAGAATGTGCTGTAAAACTGGTGCCTAAATAGATCAAAATTGCCTTTGGGAGCAATTCCATCAGAACAACATTGCAGCTTCAGCCTAAGATATTTGATTGATTTTGATGAAGCTCTAAGATGTTAGATCCTGTGGTTAGGTTATAATTGCTACATAAATGTAAAGGTTTTAAAGATGATTTATCAAATATAATTGGAATGTAGAGTAAATTTTGTGTTGCTTTTCTGTCTTTATGCAATTAACTGCACGTTTTTAGAAGATATGAACTGCTTTTTATAATGAAAACAATATATTTTACATTGCTGCACTGCACACTGTTTGAATCTCAGAGTATTCCTGAGAAATTAACCCCATGATACACGATCAGAAATATAGTGCCTTATTATATGTTTTTTTTCCTATTATTTAATAGTGTTGGTGTTGCTTAGTAACGTAAGGAACATCAACAGATATGATACTTATTAAGCAGAAATTAAGTTGAGAAATAAATCCATGCTGCAGAGAGGACTAATTAAGTAACTAATACCTTGCACTTTTGTTTGGTATACGCTTATAAAACCTTAGACTAGACTGAGGAAGCTAATATGCTGGCTGAAAAATCATTTTAATATTGAAGAAATGTTCCAAAGACCCTTAACTGCTGCACTCTGTGGTAAAAAATCTTCTAAGCGGCTTATGATTTATCTTGCTTCAGGGTAAAGTACAACATCATAGGGTAAACCTAACTATATTATTATTATCAATTTATAATATTTTCATTTTCTAATAATACTTTCCACTGCCTGTAATACTTTTCACTGAAGAATTTCACAGCACTTTGTGGTAATGAACTGTCTGCACC
>VXBO01008631.1:49583-79728 GCA_013400135.1 Rhinoptilus africanus
GCCCCCAATTGAAACAAAGTATGAACTCAGGTTTTATGCAGAAATACTCCTGTCCGTTTCTGAAAACTAGAACAAAGGGAGGTGGTTGGAACAAGTATAACAAAGTGCTAATTTTTGCCTTGATTTTAAAAATTATGTTTGGATTACAAAGGTGTACTGCTTTTCTGGTTTATTCATATTAGATGTCAACTCATGCCAACGCAGAGATCAGCCACTGAGAAGAGTACAATTCAACTGGAACACAAATTTGTAACAGCTCAATTGTATCTCTGTAATTAGGAACACCTCTATTGCTGACAATATAAAAAGGCTATAGCAACCTCACTGTATGCCTAACCAAAGGTCATATAAGGTGAAATGCTTCAGGAATTTTTAAAAAGAAAATCATACTGTGATGGCAGTGTAAAATATCTAGCTTTATGTAATAAATAATACTAAATAACACTAAATAACAACACAATTCTAAAAGTTTTCAGGTATCTGAAATTAGGCTGCTTTTTTTACTTTGGTAAAAGTAGAGCTAATTACATAGCATAATAAATGCAAATCTGCTCTCAGTATGGCTTATACATTTTTTAAAAACAGGAAAATGAATAATCCAGTGCAATATGGGACACATTGCTTAATACAATCCAACATCAATTTATTCAAATCCAATAAAGCAATGACTAATGCTATTAATTCTAAGCATTAAATGTTGGAAGTAATACAACCATCAGAAGTCCTCTTTATAATACCTTGATTCTGCTTTATAGAATAGTTTGTGAAATAATGGACATTTAAAAATACTTGGCGCTTGTCCAGTGGTTGACAAAAAAGTATCTTCTTCTACCCACACAGGTCAGCTATGCTTAGACCAACTTCAGGAGACAATGAGAGCACATTTCCAAGTGTGAAAAATATTAAAATTTTGAAAAAAGTCTCCTAAATTGTAACAATTGTGAGTAGACCTTAATATTATTACAAGCAGTTCAATTACTTTTGGTTTATGTCAGAATGAGATCAGTTAGAAATAGGTGCACGTAATAGCATTTTATCTTCACATAGGGCACGAACCTTTTCTGCTGCACATTTACTCTATACTGTGTTGACAGGTTAAGTGTAAAAAAGTACGTAACGTTCCCATGATGCCATTACTAGGCTTTATCAAAATCTGTTAGGAGAGACTAGTCAGTTCTCATGAATATACACAGATTTGACATGAAGAATACTTCCCACCTGTAATTGTGGAAAATGTCTGATGCAAACTGGAGAGAGCTAGAACGGTTGAGTATGAGTAAAATAAGACACTGGAGTTTTGTAACAGAGCTTCAAGTTGGGCTCCACTGGCCTCTGGTTATACAAGGAGAAGAGGACAAAGAAAGTACAAAAAGGACCACAGATTCCAGAATCGAATAAACATCGCAGCCATTCATATTGCTGATAAAGAACACTGACATTCTTGTGTGCACTTAAGGATATTGTTCACTTTAATTTTACTCAATCTATTGACATATTTTTAATAGGGAGATGTACTAAGAACTCTTAAATGAGGCACTACCTAAATTAAGATGATCCCACAGACTGTCCCAAAATGCTGTCTTGCTATCGGAACAACTGTCCTGGAAATGAAAGAGTCAAAAGGTATCTCTTTAAGCTTCAATATAAAAACATATGTTATCACAAAGAAAGACAAAGACATTAATGTTTAAAGTCCTAATATCAGCAGTGAATTTATTTGGATGAAGCTTTTCTAACGAGACCACGGTTTTATAACCGCCAACAGTTACTACCTTACAGAAATAAAAAAAAGGAATAAAAAAGAAAATAGGTATTTGGTGAGTAAAGATAGGACCTGCAAAGTAATGGTAATTGGCAGCAGGCTTCCCTTCTACCAGGTACACAGACTATAATGGATAAAAAGGAAAGCTAAGAAAGGTTAGCATAAACTATAAACACATTAAATCATTGGCAGGTGATATTAGCAGATAAGAGTTTTGAAAAAAGTTTGCTTCCCTAAGGCTAGCATTATATTTTCTAATTCCCTTTTCTGATAACTCAAGGTAGAAAATTGCCTGATAATATGACTGCAAATATATAGCAGTATCTTATATGTGGTAATATATACAGTATAAATAGACTAATATCTTTCTGAGCTAAATAAACCTTCTACAGCTGTAGCCTACACGTTTATATTTTATGGTATCTCTGAGGAATATCATACTCAAATCATCCACATAAAAGTTACTGAATTTCAATTTCATAAAGGCCCCTAATATGTTTAGTCCATAAAGCCGGGTATATTCTGAGCATACCTCTAAATAGATGTAACAAAAATTCTGTTCCTATTAAGATGTAAAGCATAAATAGTGGTCAAATTAAGAGAGATGACAAGGCCAATTTTATATATCTAATCACTCTACATATCGCATTGGCATATTTCAAATGGAATCACATTATCGTTTTGTTGAATTAAACTTACACCCCTAGTTGTTAATTATGCATCAGGGCTAATATAAATTGAAGTAACTGAGATGCCATGCCAGGTCTTCAGCCAAATAAGCAGTAATTGTGTAATTATAAAGATGCAAGATGTAACAATGTGTAGCTGATAACTAGCTTTTGTGTTTATTTCTACAGATCTGACTAAGGTAAAACTTCAATCTCTCGTATCAATTAATTGAATATTATTCATTTTCCCACATTCATTGTCACCGAAAAACCACCTTAATGCTCAGTGGTGCTTAGGAATTAAAATTAGAATTAGCTGCAGCATATTTATGAGAGACCTGTCTTTCAAAGGCAAAGATTCCTCAGAAGGTCAGAGGCATTCAATAGGGATGAGGACAGGTGAGCTCTCTGTTGTGCAAAATTCCTACAGGACATCCATGTCAAATAGGTGACCCTAGAACCTGCTATGCTCTCTTGTAAAGAGCACAGCTTCCTGGCATGAAAAAAAGCCAAAAACCAAATCAACTTAAAAACATAACCCCTTGCTAATCTGAAATGGTGGGGATTCTAAAGCATTACAAGTTCAAGGACTCCAAAAATAGAAGACTGTCTCACAGGAGAGTTTTTCTGGGCAGAACTTGTCAATACTATGCCTTATGTTTTCAGCACTGCCCCAATGCAGGGTGACAGCACCCCAGGTTGAGTTCACCAGGCATTGGCAGCTGCAGGGGGAGGTACCAGAAGTGACATGTGAGGAGCTGACCATGGAGAGAAGTCAGGAAGCAGAAGTCTTGCAGGCAAGGAGGCTCCTTTGTCCCCACCTTGAATGCTCTCCTACTGTTAAGCACTTCAGCCAAGTCTGCTGAGCCAAGCTCAGTATCTTACCCTCTGTTTATAATACCTTTTCAGAGAACTGTTCCAAGGCTCTGGCATGAGCCTCTGGGAAGTAGTTATATGAAGCTGACTGGTAAGAATCGCTGTATTGGGTCCTGTATAATTGCTGTATATCTCCATTATACAAGGCATGAAATAAACGGATCCTTCCCTTGGTAATAAGTCCTACTATCCATCAATCAGCAAATTGGAGACCTTCTAATGTCAAATTCAGACATTAAAAGGAGTTGTCGACTTCTTGGCCCAGGAATATACTGAAAAGCAGAGGAATAAAGTGAGCTGAGAATTCACCCACAATAAAACAAAGCAGCTGAAAGGCCCATCACATTTAAAATGATCTGGCCTTGTAAAGGATGACTAAACAAAGTTTAAGCATTACTTCATTACTGCATGCAACCAAAGGACATATTTATTTTTCTGACTACAGCTACTTCTTAAGTCCTTGATATCTTTAATAGTTTTTAGTTAACTCACGATTGTGAAAAATACTGCAGAGGAAAATAAAAAAACAGCTCAGGAGCAATTTTTTTTTTTTAAAGAGTGACTCTAAAACAGAAGTTGTGGGAGAATATTAAGAAGCTGAAAACAAACGTCATCTAGACAACTGATATAAGACTGAAAATTTAACTTTGAAATTTTGGGTACTGGCATAGGCGCTGGTAAGAGACAGGATCAAGATAAGGATCAGAGACAAAAGGTCTGAGTGAATATGAATGTTTGATGAAATAATAGCATTTGCAAGACTAAGAAACATACCCAGTCCACACTGAGTTTAGGTGTGCCGAGATACTTCGGGGATCAAGAATTCAAAATTCTACAAAAAAATCCCCACAGTCTGTCTTTCCTCAAAGAAAATAAACATGCAGATCTTGAAGTCAGAGACCACAGAAAGCAACTTCCTATCAATTCCTAAAACTGATTAATACAGAAAGTAGTAAAAAGGTAAAACTCTGTCTTACACTGGTAACAAAATCCTTGCTAACAAAGAAGGTAAATATAATAGCATAATCCAGAACGGGCAAACACATTAGCAAAGAAACAAGTGTATAATACCCTTCTTGAATAAAAACTCAATTAATGTTTTCAACACATATACATTATCGAGTTACATGTAAGTTCAACGCATCAGGCAGCTGCAGAGACACAGGAATGAAAGCAACTGGGGACACATTTGAAAATTCCTAATAACCAGAGTACAACACAGAAAACAGGCCAGTGTGCCAAACTCATGCCTCTTTGGCATTGCTCCTCAGGCTAAAAAAGAGAGTCAATTACAGTCTGAAAAACAAAATAAGTAAAAGACAGTTTATTTTCTGGATATCGTAGAAAAAGTAGAAATCAGATCCTTTGCCCCTTTCCAGACCTGTTCCCACTGTTGAAGTAACATTAAAATACAGTAAAAGAGCACTCATCACATGGAAAGTCTGAGAGCAGATAGCTGATATCAAGCACTTCGTATGCTTATTTCCAGGATTTCTGAGATTTAGTAGGGGTCCTATCTGACTGTCTTTTGCACTTAGGAAAGACAGAACTTAGAAAAGCTCCTCTGCAGTCCCCATCTTTCAAACTTTGATGTACAGCCTGAATCTGTAGGCGTATCCATAGTCTAACCATAGTCAAAGTATTAAATATATACAAACATATGTCAAAAACTCTTAAACTTCTTTGGAAAACAAAGCAACTCCTGTGCAAAAGCAATCTCTGCATCTACAAGCTTAAGGTCTCCCCACAAAAACACCTTCGGTGGTTGTGCTCTAAACCTGAAGAGCCAGGGGAAAAATACCTGCAGTACCACTGCATCAAATAGCTTGGCTAATTCAAGCAGACCATGTTTCCCGCCATACAGCATCACCTTCCCCCACAGCTGAGTGCTACTCTGCACCCAAATAAACCTTCTGCACTATGCATTTAATGCTGCTTCACTTCAAATCAGTTACAACTTCTCAGAAAGGCTCTTTGATGGCTGAGAGTGCCTACAGCAATTCTTTGGAGCCTTTAAGCTCTGTCTGTCAATTTTCACATAGCTCTTTAAGGTAAAATCATATTTAGGAGTCATCACATACATTCAGGATCTGGACTTTAAGACTTCAAATTTGTGAGACGTGGCAAATGGTAAGGGTTTGTCACATTAAAAACTCTGACTAGGAGAAGCTGTAATAGATGTCATCACAGATTGAATCGGAGCATGGTAAGATTCCCTCCCAGATTCAAATGGGAGTTTGCTGGCTATTATGATAAAATTTATAATTGCTACTTTTTTATTTGAAATTGTCGTATCAATTTTGAAAACATATTTTGCACCTAGATATCTTATAAGGACCTTTTAATATTTTTCTCCTAAATTCTGAACAATATGATCAGTATTCTGGTAGTTGGGAAGGTGCTAGAAACTCCTCTAACAGAGGAGAAAGAGGAAGAGGTAGGGAGGGACTCTGATAAATTTTCATTATTAACTGCATATTAATTAGAGCAATAAAGTGTTAGAATGTTCAAAGTCATATTCTTACCAGTGGGTAGGTGGTACAGCATATGTACTTTGACTGTAAAATCCCTGATTTCAGCTACTCAAAAAGATACAGTTTACTGGTCTTAGATTGTCGCAACTGGACATTTCCCCAGGGATCAACACTTTTGCATGGCATAAAGGCAAAAGGTACTTCCGAAATCTTGCTTTTTCCTTCTCCCCTTCAGTCTCCTTCCCTTGCAAATAGAGTCAAGAACAGCATTCCAGAGACACAAAAAAACAAAGCACAAATGTTGTTATTTCAGTTCCAGACTGGCAACAGACCTTTACTTTCTGTAGGAGGAGGCGATCGATTTTGTGATCTATCATTGCCGTTGTCTAGCCACAATTAAATATTTTTTTCTTACTATATAGCTTACAACCCACACATTCCATACTGTTCTAATCCATTTAGTTTTTCCTCAGGAAATTTAAAAAAGAAAAGTTGAGGATCAGTCCTCATTTCTCTTTTACCTGTTCTCCATTACCACTAAAGCAATCTTATATAAAGCTAGGATGTGTTTTTATGTGATGATTTTAAATATAAAATACACATCTCGTGCATCCTGATCCTTGTTTCTGTTGCCTTATAAGCACTCAGCAGCCCCTATACATGATGCAATTTAAAAAGGAATAAAATTATCTCACTGTACTTTTTACTTCTGAGTACATTACTTTTTCCATTATCAATGCATTCTGAGTTTTTCCAGAGTGTCAACAGAAGTATTATCAGCAGGCTTTATGTGGCATCCTTCATCAGTAGTTTAGAAGTTACTTTAAACCTTTTGAAGAACAAATGTCAACACCTGAATACCAGTTAATTTGCAAGTCCTGTGGGATTCACACTAGAAACAGAAAGTGAAGCACCAAATCAACACTTTCAAATGAGACTGCCTAAATGGACATAAAATCAGAAAGACATTCTGCTGCCATTACTCACAGTACTTTACTCCCTTAATAAAATGGAGTAGGATAGTGCTGAATGTAAGAGTAGTAAATCTTAATTCCATGTGTAAATAGTGGTATAATCTTTAAAGATGTTGAGCATGTGAAGCTTTTCTACCTCTAGGGTTGCTGAGAACACCAGTGAAGGCTGCTTGTTCTCAAACATTGATACAACCAGTTTCCAACTCAGCAAGATGGAAGAAACATACACAAGTATTCTCTGGCAAACATCTGCGGGCTGCCTATTTGCAGCTGATGACATGTGTCCAAACCTTGCGCTGTTTCAGAACTTTGAGTTTAAAAAAAACCCTCGCAAACATGCAGTAATTCAGAATGATTAACATGAAGTTTTGTTAAGGAAAGAGGATCTCTGCAAAAATGCCAGAATGAATTATCACAACCTCTCTGCCCTCCTACTCTCAGCTTTTAGTTTCTCACTGTTTGGTCACTGATACATAAAGTAGTTGGCAAAGCATAGTCGTAATACTATTTCCTCCCAGTCAAGTTTGTGAAAAATGTGTACTTCTATTTAAAGCAAAAACATGTTTAATTTTGTGGCAATGAATGACTTTTTCTGATTATGGATGTTCAGTCCTCTTACCTTTCATATGTGCCCACAGGGGAAAATAAATCTGGATTTTAAATTAATTTGTAACTCTAAAATGTGGAATAGTTATTTCTGTTTACAGCGTGCTAAAAAAGGCAATGCATGTGTAACCTACCAGTTATTGATGCCAGCTCTGTTTTAAAGCAATGATAATAGCTTTTCCTCTCAAGGGAGGACAGTATTTCTTCTAGAAACTGTAAATTGCATATATTATTTTACATTTTTAATGCTGAATATTCGTCTTAGATTTGTAGTTTGACATTTCCTAGCTAAAATATTTTCACACTCATGTCCCACTTATTCTTTATGCCACCTATCAATTTAAATACATTTCAAGCAAAAAGAACATTAATATTAAGAGCAGGTTAAATTTCTTCCAGAACCTTTCTGTCCAGGGGCGATAGTCTGACACGAATGTACTTGGAAAGCTGTCACACCTACCGATGCCTTAAAGGGAATTATAGTCAAAAGAAAAAGTCACTTACTCTGAGTTTATAGATAACAAACAGTTCAGAGCAAGTTTTTGAGATCGGAATCAAGATGTCACAATCAAACAAGATGGAAGCACCATTGTGTGAGAAATAAGTGGTTCAGTTACTGAATGTGAAGGAGTCTCAATTCCTATACTATGGAGCTTGTGAAAATTATATAAGAAATTAGAGTAGTACATCAAAACATTCATAAAATTAAGCTATTTCCCCATACATTTTAAAAAAGAGACTGATATAATTGTCAGTCGCAGTCTGAGAATGTTTCAGAAACCAAGTTTCAAATTTAAAAGCAGCAGGAGAAATAAATCATAAAGTCCAACCTATTTCATAAAAGATTATGGATCTGCTGTGTTCTTAAGTATGCAAGAGAAACTGAATGTAAAATTATAACACGTAGCCAACTTCTACTAAAAGCACCACAAAGCTGGTAGTGAAAGAGGAACGTAGCGGAGAAAGCAATGGAAACTACAAAAAGCAAAAAATTAAGCATCTATAGGCAAAACCATGGTAATAATAGTTCTGATGACCAGAGTTAGGTTCTATATTTATGTAAATACACAAACACATATAGCACACATAAATAAAGAACAGGCAGTAGCAGGAAATAATGTAGTCGGATACAAGAATTTAAATTACTTGGGTTCACAAGCAATGCAGCTGATGCTGATAAATGTGGATTATAGAAGTTTATTACAAACAAACAAACATGTATACTCTGGAAACATGAACAAGCACAGAAGAATTTAGATTTGTTACAACATATCAAACCTTAGGAAAATTTAGATTCTACTACAGTGCAGGTGTGTAGGAAAACAAAAGTGGTAAGAATGGTGTTGTGGTTGTGACCGGAGTGGAGGCTGAATGAATCTGAGTTCAATTTTCCCATGGGGGCTTGAGCAAATGTATCTTGGACAGTGATGCCATAACAAAGTGAGATGGAGTTTGAATTTACAGTTGATTAGATGCTCTTCAAATAGAGCAACGACCTCACACTCTAAGATTATTCACATGGGGAGTCAGGCCTCAGCAGCTACTGTGTTTTAAAATTTACACCTCAGCTTTCTTACAGCAATTTCCCTGTGAAGACAAGCCTTGAGGGTGAAATTTTTCAGAAGCATTTACATTGAACTAATTTTAGTCACACAGAAGTCAGTCACAGAATAATTTACTTAGTAGCAAAGTTATGAAAGTTTTGAAATATTCTCCTCTCTTCCTCACCTTGTTTTCTTAAGAATTGTGTTTCCCACCTTGCAGTGATATGACAAAGGCAAATCCAAACACCTTGAATGTTCAGGTGATAGAAAGGTGGAGGCAACCATGAAATGGATTCCTTAAGATTTTAATAGTGAGTTGTGCTGCTACTGCTGAGCAATAACAGAAATGTTGAATCCGTGCACATTTATAAATATGTCCAGGTGTTTTGGGGATATTTTGAGTTACAGAGTTGGCAAACTACCAAACAGTGTCAGCCCCTTGTGTTGAAAGATAACAACTTTAAAGCGATGAACAATACTAAAAAAAAAGTCACGGTCATTGATGTAAATTGGAAGAAATTACATTGAAAAAATTAAGAAAACGAAGGGAGATATGATATGCTAATATTAAATAAATTTATTCAGATTACACCCTCCCCACCCCCCAATCCAACATTTTTAGCCCTTTTTACTGAGCAAAATTTTTACATGGCTTTTAGATTCCTTTGACCATGCAAGCTAAATAGCATGGGGAAAAGAGCAGGTTGAAACACTTCACTTGACCTTTTGACAAAGCACTTCACTGTTAGTTTCTGGGTAAAAAGCAAATATTCAATGTGAATTAAAATATAGCTCAGAAAGCAAAATGTAGGAATGCGCATGAAATCTTCAGCCTCCGGTTAATTCAGAACTTTGCACCATACATCCCTTCAGAAAAAGATACAGGCTGAGAGTTTCAAAGGAGTCTAAGGGAGCTTCATTTACTAATTCATTTGAAATTTGAATTTCTAATTACAGCTGGACACCTAGATCCCTCAGACTTCCTGGGAAGCCCTATCCTTCGAATTCTTTGTGAAACACTCAAAACTCTCAATGAAAACTTCAGCTTGATGCACAGTAGTGGACAAAGGCAAACACACTATTAGTATGCAAAAGCAGTGAGAGAAAATGCCATTCCAATTTTAATGTATTTTGGCAAACTAACGGTTCAGAGTGACTAAGAACAGTGTGTTTCATGCTGGCCAATCTTTCTCAAAAGAGAGAGGGAGTTCAGAGGTGGCTGTCAACAGAAGACAGCAAGCATAAATAATTTGTTAATATAAAGAGATAGTCAAAAGATGTGTGTATTTTTCTTTCTCAGGAGTTTGTACTTCAACTGCTACATTAGATAAATGAACTAGGATAACCCTTGTTCACTCCCTTGCCAGTCCTGGAAAAACATGTTTCAGTGAAACAAACAGGCAACAAAATTCAAACTAACAGTTATATGCTCCGAACAATGCACAATTAACCTAGGAGTGTCATTGCCACTAAATATTACTGAAGACCTATGTAAAGCAAATAAAAAAGAAAGAACAGCCAACAAAGGACATTTTAAGCTCTATTTCAAGGTACAGTATTTAGTGTCTTAAATAAGCAGTCTGCTATAAAATAGAGTTTACAAGAGCTCAAAGGGAAAGAGCATTCAATTTGGGAAATCTGCACTACTGGGATCATAATAACTAGAGGGTAGATCATAGAAAGTATCTAACAACTTATTTTAATATATTTTCCAAAGAAATTTCATATCAATAAAGACTAAACAATTTTTAATAGGTTTGGATGCATTAGTTTACTTTATTGAATTCTGTGGAAAGAGGGCAGAGAAAAATCTCCATTTCTGACTAAATGACCATTCTTACAAAAGACAAGCAAAGGAACAGCAGCATGACAGACTGCAGCCACATGCCAGAGAAGAAGAGGCTGTAAGTATAAAAAAAATGAAGCAAGCTAATGGAGAAGGTTAGGAACTCAGATCCTTCTATGTGCCAGGGCACACACAAAGTAACATGATTACGTGATGAATCCTGAACAGCTGTTTTGTGACAGCTTTTGATGAGTTTGAAGACTCTATACTGTACAAAGAAAAACCTCAGAGGGTGCATGTTTTCTAGACTTCTGACCATTCTCACTGACCTCTAGACTCTTTCTGTTGCTTCCTGTCCACCTTGATTGTGACCCGGAATCCTCGGCCTCACTCTTCAGATAAGACCTCACTAACACAGAGAACAACCATCCACCCCACTTGGCTTCCAGATTATGGTCTCCATACATAATCCTTACACTCTTCCTGCTTTTTTGCTTGGATGGCATTAATGCTTGGGCAGTTTATAATCCATCAAATCACATTAAATTCTTCTGCACAGCACTCTTAGCTTGTCAGGAACTCCACACCTGGGATTTGTACAGTTAAACATTTCTGTTTATTTCTACTCGTACTTGTCCCTATTAAGCTGCAGCCTATTTTATTCAAACCATTTTTTGAATATAGTGACAACATTTTGACACCCAGCCCTGTCCTCCAGTGTGCTTACACTTTTCATTGCTTAGTGTCACGTATGTCTCCTCCATCATCTGGGTCATTAATAAAAGATACTGCATACTGTTTTTGATATGCTTAAAAATTGTGTAGTTCCCTGTAGCTTTCTGACAATAAACACAGACTCTCATTCAAGACGTACTAAAAAGAAAGTATAACAATTATATAAGGCAACAGCTGATATGTGATTAAATGCCGAAAAAAGGATATGAATATATGCAGAGTAAATTAAAATATAATTAGCCATGAAAGTACATACTTCCATGTAACAATAACAACAAAGATCTATCAATGCTATCCCATTCATCTCAATGGAGATGCTAATTTCAGATTAAGTCAAATTAAAACAAACACACAAAAAACAAGTCAAAATTAAAACAAACAAAGCCAGCTCTCCATCTCTCAAGCCACATGCGAATTGAAGCGTGCTTTCATCTTCAGTGGCAGCAGTTTTAACTGAAACATATGTTATGCTTAATCTAAGGAAGGTCGGACCAAGCATGTCACTTCTCCTGTATCCCCTCTCTAGCAGTGGCCCATGGACACATAAGGGGCTGTACAAAACTGAGACAAACATACAGTGATTTTTCCAAGCCTACTTTCCCAGCATCCAGTGAGTCTGAGTTTCAGTGGCTCTCTGAGACAGAATCATTAGCTTTATTGTCCTTAAGTAACCAGCCTTACTACCTTTCAGATCAATGTAAACTCACCTTGTGGCAAGGAGTTCCATGGCATAACTATATGAAACATGAAAAAATACTTCCCTTCTTTAACTTAAACATACAATCTACCAGTTTCATATAATGCCCAATGTCCTTGCAGTAGAAGAGTCAGTGAACAATCACTCATAATCTATTTATTTGCCACTCATGAGTTTATAAACTTGTCATAGCCTTCTTCAATTTTCTTCTTCCCAGACTGAAAACTTGTAGTTCTATTTGTTCCTTGTTTGAAAGACTTAATCATCCTTTACTCCTCCTACTCACTCTTCTTACCTTTTCAAGGTGCAGGTGCACCACTGTGACACTGCTTGTAACCATGATGTTCTCTACTTTGTTCTATTTTTTTCTAAAAATTTCTAATATTAAAGTTGCTTTTTTTTGGCTGCTAGTATTTTCATAGCTCACAGTGAATACCCGTCCCTGTGAATACATCATCTCACAGTGAAGTTCTTGAAGAGTAACTGTCAGTTTGATGTCCACCCTTGGGTACAAAAAGGCTCTTTTTTTTTTTAGCTCTTTAAGAACTACTTTACATTTATTTACAATGAATTTCACTTGTCATTTTATCACTCAGTATCACTGCAGTGTTTCTTTGCAGTTGGCTTCCATTTTTCCTATTCTGAGTAACAATATCACCCACAAATTTCGCTGTATAAAGACAGGCTTCCTGTTCCTGTTGCATTTGGAAGAATGATAGTTTTATGTCTTTAACAAATTGTTTTGTAAGCTCTTTTAAAAGTCTACCTTATTGTGGTTTTATGTTCTATTTGTGTTTTTTAAGTTTCTATTATCCCTCAATAATGGAATAACAGGCATGTCTTCATTTCTTACATACTGGTTTGTTGGTGCCTCCTTGTAAGAAGGTTTAGCCAAAAACCTCAATTTTAGAACAGACTAAACATACATTAGAGATGTATCAAAAGTGGCTGAACAAAGCCAGTTATTCAAATGAATTAGAATAATTCAATGGCACCTTTCTACATTCTAGAGGATATACATTTGGTACTTTAAGTCCAAGACCAAAAAGAAGCAGATGGTTCAAGATGCCAATACACTGCTTTGGAAGTGGTCTAGGTGAAAGCATTCCACACTTGTTGAGATTTGATGATGATTTTGCAGTAAACAAGCTCTACAGTAAGTATATGATACAAACTCCATCTGCTAGTAAGAATTATTTGCGCTGAATTCAATAGCTTTGGAACAGTTCATAGGAACAAGTTAAATAATGTTAATAAACCCATAATGTCTTTACTCCTGACATTTTATTATTTGGTTAAGACTATGCAACTGCTCTGAAATTGAGCTGTATGCACTGCTCAGAACACTTAAATAGATACCTGTTTACAGTAAACCAATGCCTATTATCTACCTTTATCCAAGTCTTGCATGCTCCCCATGATCTTTATCTCTCCTATTTAACTTGCTCTGCATTCTCAGCATTTACCTTCATGGCTTCACCTTTCTCCTTTTTTTACTGCACTTTATTACTCCCTTATTTTTCAGTTCTTCCCCTCCCTAGTCCCACCTATCGTTACCATTTTACTGTTAGAATGACTTACACCAATGCTGCACAACACAGTTTATTATCAAATCCAGTTTTCAGTTGCATGCAAATTTGCCAAAAACCTGTCAGCTGAAATTCTCCACACTTGGGTGCCTGCCCAAGGTGGTTTTTTTCCTTGAAAACGGCCACTTAGGGAGCTAAGCTGCTTCCAAGAATGAAGCTGGGTAAAATCATGTTGTTTGTTCAAGTTATAAAAAACATATACAGGAACTTGCTCTTTGAGAAGCTTTAGTGTTGTTTTGTTAAACAGGGCTTTGTAATATGACAGAGAATTGCCAGCGTTTTACTGAGCCCATGAATATTTCCCTCAAATTTGGCCAAGTTACAGAATTTCTATTAATTTCTGTTTATATACACAGTCTTGTGTTTATACACAACATCTTTTGTGAAACCTGGTTGCTAAAACTCTCTGCATCACCCACTGCGCACAGCCTGTTCCACTTTCCCACAGCTTTTTTACCTCAAACCTGCCCCACCATTTCACAGAGCAGCTGCCAGGCCCATCAGGACCCCCCCGTCACGGGCTCAGCGCTCCCCACCTGGCACCCAGGCTGTGAGGCAGCGGCCACATTGAAGTGCGCTGCAATGAAAAACCGCACAGTGCAAAGGAGGATGAAAGCCATGAGGGTGCTGAAGAAGCCGAAAAGAACAGACAGAAAGGGCTGAGACGCTTATAAAGGAAGACCAGACATGTTTCAAGAATACCAGGACCAAAGAGGAGATGGAGGCTTATGTGTTTACAACCACTAACAGCCAATTCCCTACAGACTCCAAAAAGTGAACACAAGAGAGGGAAACACTTTCTACAACTAACAAACGTTTCAAGCTTTTTTAGCCGTAAGAGGTTATAGCCATGTTTTCCCCTGTTTTATTTTAAAACAATTCTTGGATATAGTTGAAATAGGCCAACTTGGAGAAACATTCAGCTTGAGATAGGTGACTTGCTTGGAACAATTTCCTGTAATAGCTGATTATTGGGGCATTATGAAAAACTGAAAATACGATGCTGTTAATGTGCAGTATGAAATACAGGCACCACTTCTAGCTTCTTCTATAAGACAAGCACTTGCACACGAATATTTTCAGACCTGTCCACGCTAACACCTTTTTTGACCACTTCTCCAAGTTTTCTGTGGGCTTTTGAGTGAATCTACTACCTTGACCAGTCCACTGATGTCTGCAAATCCTCCATGAACAGCTTCCTCTGCTGTGCGTGAAGAAAACAATTATCATCACATGACATATTCTCATATATATATATATTCATATATATATAAATATATAAATCTAAATTCACTGCACATAGAATGCCGACACACTGTGGTGTCGGAAATTCCAGAACAATAATGTGTGACCTTCTGAATTTTGCATTCCAAATACTGACCAGTATGTTGCTATTTAGAAGCATTAGTAAAACACAGATAAGATGTCTAAATTTTATCATTAATTTATTTTTGTCATCCAGAGCTTTCCTTCCTCTAACTCTACTTCCACTGGTTGCCTCTATCATATAGGACATTGTGGTTATATTTTAGACTGTCAGCTTTATGGCTGTATCATATTTAAAGCTTAAAAATCCCCAACAATACTCATGAAACAAGTACGACTAACCATAACAGAACTGAATGAGAGCAGAAGGACTAACAATCTGAGGTATTCCTGTACCATTAAATAACACAAAATAACAAATGATGAAAACACAAGTTAGTCTTTCATTTCTGATAACCTGTGGTTTGAGATTTTAAGATTGCATCCAAATTACACGTATTCTACAGAAATAACTGCTGCATTTGTGGTTTTAGCATTTCTTTAAATGGTTGCATAGGCAGTGGCATCCCCACATTTCCTTAACTACCTGTGTTAGATAGACACATGCTTACAGGTTATTAGCAGTCTGTAGAAAAAATTACATTACTGTCCAAAAAAGTTCTGTTTTACAGAAGAATCAAGAGAGAAGGCATACTTCAAAGAATTAGTTAATGTATGGCACGAGAACTAAATCGAAGGGTGGGGTACACCTACATAAGAAAGATATACACCCCCAACAATGGTGAAGTAGCTAACAAAATGCTTGTTGTATCTGCCCATACAATGCACTGCCCATGCAACAAAATTCATACATAAGTATGTCCTAAAAAGAGAACAGTAGAACAATTATTTCTTGGTGGTAGTCTGAACACCAAGTTCAACAATTAGTTCTTGGTGGAACTGCAAAAGCAGTTCCAAGATATGTCTACCCAGAAGCTATTTCAAAGATACGACATCACAGAAACATTTTAAACATAAAATGTCTTTAGCTATCTCTTTGGGATCTGATACCCAGTGAACCTTCTCATTTTTTCAGTCCTTTTGCAGTTCTGATGAAAGTAGACATTTAATTCAACTTTGAATATTTTTAAACCTGTTCAACTTTACTGCCAGTTCTACCTTGAAATGGAAGTTTTCAAGGATTTGTTTTCTAGTCTTCTAACAAAAACTGTCCAGACCAAATTTGTGTAAACAGATTCTTCTTTATATTGCAAATAAAATTACACCTGCACCGAACCTTTCTTTCCCAAAACCCCTGAAGCTTTTTTGCCATAATGGACTTTACTCTTTCTTTAACAAAGCTCTTATTTTTTTTCTATGCAATGTAACTTACTTTTTTTTTTTAAGCTAATTGGTGGTACATTGGCAATTTGCTCCACTAGCAAACTTCACTGCATATTCCAAATAAAATATGTGAACTACAACAATTTAAATCAGTGAAATAGGCTCTTCAGTATACTGGTCATGGTTAAAGTTTGCTTAAAATGGTCATGTATAACATTTAAGTAGATTAATGCATACAGATTCAAGGTTCTTCAGAAAGTAAGGAAGTAATGAGAATCACTGTCTTTGTTTCTTTTCCTAAAACAGAATAAAACTAGTTTTTTATGCTATTAAAATGTTAGCAGTTTATGCCTTCATCAAGAGTATTGCAACTTTTTTAGGGTTGCACAGTGCTTTATAAAGCATTAACATAATACTGACTTTAAAACCAGAGTGAGTGCTTACCTATTGACATGTAACATTTGAAATGTGTACAGCTGTAAGCCTTTTCAGTATGGGAAGGTAAACACAGTGTCTCTAATGTAATACACATTTGAAGCACAATCCACAAAAGACCATTTGGTAATTCACAATTCATTTCTTGAAGATCAGTTTTCCATATCTCAAGTAACTTTTAGAACTAAAATTTCACTTTTCCTCTCTATTCAAGACATGACTGAAAAGAGATATCCAGTAAAGCTCTTAGCCATGTTCTTGAATTTAAGCACAAACTAGAATTCCTTGAGGCAAAAAATCCATACTTGAGTTGAAAAGTGTTTGTTTACATTATTTTTGTCATCAAAGGTTTCATCCCCTAACAAAGACAACCAAGTAAAATATGTATATAATTATTTCCGTTATCATTCTACAATTTCAGCAAAATCATCTTCAGTTGACATATCTTCCACATCAAGTCCTGGAATATTTTAAACTACATTATTGTTTATGGCACCTGAACTTCACCTCAGCAAATACAAACCTTTAGGCTCATGTTACTAGCTCATTTTCAAAATATATTGGAATCGTTCACACATTCTTAAATACTTGCTTAACTGTACCCAGAACCTAAAAGGTTCAAACTAGTCACATTCTATAAAGATTAGATTTAGAAATATGCACACAGCAACATTTCAAGACTGCATAGACATGGAAACATAGGGCAACTTTTACAGAAACTTCCAGTATATTTTCATGTTTCCATTCTAAACAGACAACCTTTAATATCAAAGTCCAAGTTTTCACAAATGCAAGACTTCTACAAACACAGCCCATATGAACAAGACCAGCCAGGTACACATCACCTGATAATACCTGAAGGTGCTCAAGGCCAGGCTGGATGGGGCTTTGAGAAGCCTGGGCTGGTGGGAGGTGTTCCTGCCCAGGGAAAGAGGGTTGGAATGAGATGATCTTTAAGGTCCCTTCCAACCCGAACCATTCTGTGATTCCAACTACGCCAAACAGCTAAGAACAGAGGCATGTCAAATTAATAAGTAGTTTTTAAAATGTATGTTACAACAGGCAACAGAATATATTTTCTCATAATATTTTTTAAAAAATGAATATTTACTTATGTGCTTACCATTATCAGCACTTATTATTTTAATACATCTAATCAGAATAAGAAAGTTAATTATGCGTGCAGGTATCTGAGGTAAACACCTTATGTTACCTATATGTTACCAGATTTTTATACTACTGATAGAAAATGGTATGTAGCATGACAAATAAAAGGAAGTGCTTTAGCCCCGTGCTGCAGGGACTTTTACTGACCTCTTAACTGTTTCTATACTAAATTGCTACTTCATTTTTAATGAGCATTCTATAAACAGAGTTGTTTGTATTCTGAATCTGCAAATGTTGCAAAAGTTTCTAAAACTGGGTCAGTTGCAAAAACCTAAGTACTTTGGGTCAATTGTTGTACAGTAGTATTTGAAGCGCATCATCAAAAACTAATGTTCAATAGTAGACATGTATTTTAATTACAGAAATATTAAATAATAATATCAAATAATATTAAGTTAAAAAATTGTAACTCAGTAACATTCATGGGGGGTCTCATCACCCGCAGTAATAGAGGTCTTCAATTTAAAAAAACACAGCAAACACTGACATGCATGTACATGGATATAAATTTTTACTGGACTTGAAATATGACTTTTGGAGTCAAGATACCAGAATTCTGTTCTACCATTGAAACTACTGTAATACTTTCATAAGCGGTTTAATTTCAGTTAATTCTAGCAAACTTAGTCTAGTTTGGAAGAAAGAAGCCACCCTGTGTTTCTCATACCAATTCAGTCACAATTGCAGTTAGAACATGTACTGAAGATCACTACTGCAAAGCCATATAAATTCCAAAGTTTTCAAATTTATGTTCCTTCTGCAGAATATCAAAACATTTCAATGTTTAACAAAAACAGTATTTCATTAAAATGTATTTTATAGTCCTCTGTTAGGACACTAATCTGGGCTCTGGAAGAACAGTCAAGTACCTAATTTGGCTGATTGAGAACTAATTTTCCATTATGAGAACACACCACTTCAGAGATAGATAATGCTTGTGTTTTCCCCTCCTTATTCCCTGGCTTTATCATCCTTTTTCTCAAAAGAGAAAAGTCTTGCAGAACAGTATAGTTTTTCAACTCCAGTTTAATTACTGCCTCCCTTGGGTGTTCATTTTGTGAGCTTGGGAAGGTGATAGTAAATTGCAGACATAGCTGTATAGGCATAAACATTGCTGCTGCCATCTAAAGTTTTGTAGAGTCCTAAAAGTAACTGTACCACTCATTCCATCAACAGGACAAGGCATACAGTAAGTGGCTGCAAACATACATTTTTGTGAACTTCACAGAAGAACAGTCTGAAGAAGCATGCTATTTGTATCACCAATTAGTAAACTCTGCCAAACATACCATCATTGCCTGGAAGAAATAAAAGAAACGTTCTTCAATAAATGTTATTTCTTTGCAGCAGTCTACCTTTTGAATTATAGCTCTTTCATCCACAGTTATTAATGTACAAACGTAAAATGAGTGGCACTGTGTAAAGCAGTACTTGTCATTGCAACTCATTTACACTCACTAAGATTGTGCTGAACTTACTAGGAGTCCTCAGCACCCTGCATGGTTAGGACTTCACACTAAACTCACCTCTCCACTGTCAGTTCTAACATTAGAGCCTCCTCTCAGGCAACGCCAGTCCTTCCTCCTCATAAACTTGTCATAAAAATACTTTGTCCTGTCTTTACAGATGCATTCCATTTAAAATACATTTCAGTAAGAGAGGCTGATGAGCAAACTTTCAAGTCTTGATCTATGCTGCTTCACTTTTATCTCTTCTTTGCAGTCTGTTCTTTATTCGTCTCAAGGTAGATCTTAAAATGCAGCATCCAATTAAATGGTACTTCAAGTTTCCATAAATAATTAGCCACAACTAATAACCATTCTCCTTTCCTTCCTACTTATACACATGAATTCCCCAAGCTTAAGAAACAGGGGTGGGATAAAATAGTACAAATAAACTTTTATAACTGAGTAACTTTTATATAGATATCTACAGTTCGTGGCTTCACAATGCCACAGAATCATAGAAAACCGGGGTGGAAGGGACCTCAAGAGGTCACTTAGTCTGTCTTTCTGCCCAAGGCAGCATCAACTATACTGAAACCATTCTTGACAGATGTTTGTATAACCTGAGCTTAAAAAAAAAAATCCAGTGATGGAAACTCCACAGCTTCCTTAGGCAGTCTACAAAAATACTATTATAAATTGCATCCACTAATAATTCAACATAGCAAAAAGTTCTTACTGACACTGGTCTGCAAGATTAATTCTTTGCCAGTTTTAATGCACAATATGTCACTCTTGAATTCATACAGGTAATAACAATGCACACGTATCTCTGTCACTAGGCATATATAATGTAAGTTGGTTTTTAAAGAGAGAAATTCTGCATAACTGATCACAAGTGCTCTTAAATTAGTAAGTTACAAAGGACTTCGTAATTAATCAAGGTATTCTCCAGTACAGTTTAATTTGTACGCTAAATACCATTATGTATCTTACTTTCAGAGTATTTTTATACAAAAGGATTGAGATGCTTTCATGTATACATACATATGTATACACACACATGTCCCAGAGTGGGCTGTGGTTTAATACAAATTTATAATGCAAAGTTTTCCCAGGGGGCCTGGGTCCATTGGAGCCAAAGGATCCAATGATAAACAAATTAGCATCTCCACAAATGAGGATTCTGTGGTCAAGCCAGCCAGCTCTTGATACTCATCTGCATCCTGACTTGCACTGAAGTCAATATAACAGCTTATTCGCAAACATGATTTCAGAATACCAGTTGCTTGTAATTAGGATGTAGAAATAATTCTCTACTAATAACATGGCAAAAAGCAGGATTTTATTTGCAAAGGCATCAGTTCTTTACTGAATTTAATACAGATTAACTAAGGCTTCTAACTTTTTTCTTCTTTTCTGCTTTATGAGAATAATTTTACTAGAGAAATTAAAATTGTCATGGCGATAGAGAAGGACCTTGCTGTTATGGGAAAAGGAATGCTTTATGGCTTTACTCATGATACCTGAAAGAAAAAGGTACCAAAAATAGATCAAAAACTAATAAAAAGTGGAAAAATGAACAATTTCTGTTTTGGTTTTGTATCTCCTAGAAAAAAGTTTTGAACTTGCCAAGTCAAATATTGACAACACTAACAATAACTGTGTGTAGGCTTTTTCAAACAGCTGGAACATTATCTATAGATTTTTGCAGGTTCACAAGCCCAGTGCTCACATTTCCACTAAAAGCGGCTGCCTAATATACAAAGCTGAATGCCCCAGGGACATTGAAGTGAACATATTTTTCTGCTGTTTTAAGCACACCAGCAGTCATTTGTAGAGTTTATGTGGCTTTCTTGTCAATACCTGCTGGTCACAGTTGGTGAAGGAGCAGTTTCTCTTATGATCTGCTTGCTAATTAAGCATGGCAGTAGCCATTCAGAGTGAAATTTTCAACAGTTTGACACACAAAAGGAAAGAATCAGATGTATTCTCAGAAGGCTTCAACCTTTAAATCATTTGGATTCTGTAGTTACTGCAACTTAAAGATAACAGAAAATACTATGGCAGATCAACATGCAACTTTTCTGATCAAGTATAACACACTGCATGTAGGATGGATGCTTTAACTGTAATGTTCCATAACATAATCCTTTAAAAGAAGAAAAGTTAAAAAGATTTGAAGCTATCACAATATATGCTAAAAATCTGCATTGCCTTTTGCTTCTCCTCATTATCTTCAGTGCTTTATAATCTAGTTAGTCTGTTGCAATCTTTCAGTTATCACCATCCAACTGTAACTTGTTTCTGTTGTCCATTCCTTTACTTGCAGGAGGTTTGCAGAGTTTTCTCCTGTGGTGCCCTTCTGCACACAAAACATACTAGACAGTATCAGCAAAGCTACTTCGTTGCCCTATTGTAAATTCTTTGTTTTATTGGCCTTCAAAAGCCAGTTGCTCCTTTGCTGACTGACTACCTTCTAACATCTCATTGTTTCCTTATGTTATTCCTCCTTCCCGTGTTGTAACCACCTGTTGTCTCTTAGTTCAAGCTTCTATTAAAAACTCTTGTAGGCAGAAATCTTTGGCATTTCTACCGCCCCACCCAGTGGTCCTAGGCTTGAGGACACATTGTAATACGATAAATTAAAAAACCCATTAGTTTTCCTCCAACAGTTGAGGTTTCACTATTTTGTTAAGCCATTGAGTGCAGGGAGGACAAACCTGCAGTGGCTGGGGACCAAATCTTGTTAAGAACAGGCTGTTTAATCTTGGTAGGTAAGGAAATAGAATACATTGGTAAAAATGAATCTTTTTTGAGAAAAATCTTCAGACGGCAAAGTTACTAGTTGACCTACCAGTGGTTACTGAAAGGCCTCTTCCCACTCAGAGCAAAAACTCCACAAGGAACAGTATCACATCCAAGCATGTTTTTTTATCATTTACAAGACATGCCAAAATTCTTTAAATAAAATATAATAAACATTTATTTATATCTAGTTTGTGGTTACAACTTTTAAGTTCTTGTCCACCTATGCCTGATATTCAACTTGTCCTCTAAAAATAGACATTTGACATAATTGTAAAAAAAAAATTACTTTTTGCCATTTTGGACAAGAAATATAGCAATAAAACATATTTTTTTTAAATATCCTAAAGATAAGAATGCAATAGAAGATGCTGCTTGTAAAGGCAACTGGCATTAAAAAGCTTAGAAAGTTTAGTATTTTGAAAATCTGAAAAGTGGAAGGATTTCCCACACTTCTGGTAATAGAGATTATACCTGAAACAGTAAGCATCTACTAGCTACCGAATTGCCTTATCTACCTGAGTAAGGTAATAAAAGGATCGACAGCTGCTGTTGTCAGCAAAAGGTCATGTTCCAAAAGGGGTGTTACTGGGTGACAAATCAATGCACACAGAGAAGACCTCAGTCCACCACCGCAGATTGTCTTTAAGAAGGAACTGTGGTGTACAACTTCACGCTGGAAATAGTCTTTATTTTAGTTCGGATATTGCAGGCAGTGAAGTAGCTCACCTGCCCAGACACTGTCTAATGCTATTAATGTCTACGCTGCTCAGCATAAGTTCTGTAATACACTTCTGCTGGGAAAAAGGTCTGATAGTGTTTTTGTAAACCTGCTTTTGAAGAAAATAGTACTTTAAAAATTACACGGACTTTATTTTGAAGCCTAAATTTTTTTTTTTTTTCACATTAGTGGCCAACCAAGTATCTCCTGGACAGATAAGAAATCAAAAAGACTTCAGGAAAAAAAATATGTAAGATTTCATTTAAAGACTGGTAATCTTTCCCTGCCCTTTGGCCATTTTTTTTAGTTTCTTAATAGTAAATGATGTTGAGCTACTAAGCTGACTGGAGAGAATACACAGTAGAGTTAAATAAAGAATCAAAATCCAGACACAGTGAAAAATACATTAAAAAAAACCTGCCAAAACTTTTTAATTAAAGTCGTCCAAAGAGTCAGAAAGCCTTTAAATTTCAATATTTTTCTCCATGAAATTCCTTCTTCTCTGTTCAAATTAGACTCTTATTAAACCCACTGAATACCACAGTAAATGTAATAGCTTAATGAAATCTCTGAGACTTTCCTTACCCTGTAGCCCAGCTCTCAGAAATCAGGAGAATTCTATCTGTCTAGGTAAACCAGAAAAGGCCATGGTCCTTTTTAAGATATGTAGCATTTGTCTCCCCTTCTCCCATCAAGCATTTCCTCCTCTTGTGATCTCGGGATTTCACAGCAATTATCAAGAGATGAAGCTGAAGAAAACCTCTGCCAGGACATGAGAGAGGGAAGGAGTAACCTGCACAACAAAAGCAAGGTGATATCAGCTTCAGTTTCCTTGTGGTTAAAGTGCTCTCTGCTCTGTGTGAATGGTAGCAAGACTGACACTAAGCCCTTATCAGCTTGTATTATTTATATTTGTATTTTTAATAAGCAGTTGTAATAAATGGAAAATGGTAATGTTTGACTAAATTGCATTACAAGAGTTTCTAGTATAATGTAATTCCTGTTTGATTATAAACCTGGTACATATAGGACATGTAGAACATAATGTCACATATGGTCAGTTAATTAGTTTCTGAAGTAAAGCATGATTAATCAAGATGATGAAAAATTATACCATTTGCTCTCCATGAAGTATTTACTTAACTTTATGCCACATTTTTGGCTTCCAGTGATTGCTTCTCAAATTAGCATACCTTGTTGATTATAAGTCTGTGAAATATATGCTGAAAGAGGTAAACATAAAATGACATAAAAATAAAAAATAGAAGAAGCTAATTTCCATAAACCAAAGTAATCTGGCTGCATTCTGCTGAAATGTCTAATGATCCACTTAAACTACACCACAGAGAAAAGTAAGATAGGAAATGTTAGAGCAAGCAGTGCTGTCAATCAGTAGCCTCACACATGAAATCCTGTAGCAGAGAACAAAGAACAAAAAGCCTTCGAGCTCCTTGCAACGTCAGCTGACACTTATTAAATACCAGTATATTACTAATCATGTTTTTAAAAAAATCTGTCAATTAAAAAAAGTCACTAGAAAGCCACCAGTTAAATTTAACATATTTTTATCTCTTTGAGACCGTTGCACAAAGGAATGTTATCGCTGTGCAAAGATCCAACACCTTTCTATGAAGATGTAAGAAGCACACAGTGTTTTGCATAAAGCTAGTTTCACCCTGAGTAAAAACTTTCTGGCTTAAAACTAAATTATAAAGAACAGATGGTTGCAAGAACATACTTTAAAAAAAAACAACAAACAGATATCAAAGCATCACCTTCTCTTTTCCTAAATTTTCCCTGAAAGAAGTAGAACAGGAAGCTTTAAGAACTTTACATCATCTCATTCCCATAAGATTCAAACAAAAACCTAGTATACCAAACACTTTATTTATAAAAAGTGCCAGATGCTCAACATGGGCTAACTTGGACGCTGCAAAATGGTCACTATACGTGTTCTCAAATATTCAGGAACTGAATATAATTAAATGGACAAAGTCTTTCCTGGAAGTTATTATTTAACATACAATTCAAACACAGTTTGGTTGTAAGTTTTACCTTGTTCTCTACCTACCCTGAAGACATGGCATTGCTGGTTTTTGTTTACCTACAGAACATCTCCAGAGCATTTCCAAATAAATAAATAAATGCTGCTAGGTAAAAAACCAATAGTATTAATAATGTGCATAACAGGAAATGTTGTTGTTGGTTGGTTGGTTGGTTTTTTTTAAATCAAACTCCTCACTTTCAGTCATTCAAGACTTGTTTTTGTATAACTCTCAGACAGCATTATGCCTGGAGAGAGCATGGGATTACACTTCCACTCTACATCTAGTCTTGTTGAAAATTGACATCTTCTACTAGCATAAGATACAGCTTATAAAAAAAGCAGCCCCCAAAGAGCAAATGTAAGAGCTTCAATCATGGCAACACTAGCAGAGGTATGTAAAGCTGCCACGTGTGCTCACTTCAAGCTGCAAAGTGCACCAGCAACAGTTTCAGTGCATCCAACATTGGAGCTGCTGTGAACTCATCAGTGCATGCACAGGAAGACTTCTCCTTCCTTGACGGAGCAAACTGTATCTACATCTTTATAATCTATGTAAAAGCTTAATGACTTCTGTGGCCTATGTTTGGACATAGGGATTTACTTGATTTGACCTCAGTCCAGGATGAGTTGAAGTATACCTACCCATGGATACTGTGAATATTTCCTGTTCAAATTGACACATTTGTGAATACAGCATGGAAAAGTCATCAAACATGGAAAAGTCATCACGACATTTGAGCAAACAGACAAGCGTGAAGACAAAAGATGTAAATTAAAGTGTGAAGTTAAGTCTGGCTTGAACCTTTTATTTGTATTTAAATGTGTGCAGATTCTTTTCTGCAGTTTAATAGCGACTTGTTTCATGTGCACAGTCTGATCATGAAGGTTATGCTTAGCATTCTGCAGTAAACCAACATTTTAATTAAGTTATAAGAATATCAATTTCATTCTAGTCTTTGATGCTCTTAGAAACAATTACAAAGCAGAAAGAATTTCACAAAGCAACTGTTAGTATTATTTAATCAGAGACCAAAGTTATGAGAAGTGGCAAAAGCATCAGAAGTTTCTCAGAACAGCTGAAAAACCTTAACATCTGACTAATTAAATGTACAATAAACTATAATTTTAACAATGTACAATATGGATAACCCCAGAAATAATGGCTATAATATATAATCTATTCTGTGGTACATTTTCAGTGCTTCAAAATTGCAACCAAGAGTTACAGGTGTGAGTTGGTATGTTATTAAAAAATATTGACTTGTATTACTTTATAGAATCTATAATAACTATCTTAAGAGCTCTGTTGTGCCACAGTAGTATCTGTACAGTTACCGCAGATGGGAGGAAACTCAGAAAAAAAAGAGAGAAAAAAAAAAAGAAACGTGAAGATTGGAATTGAAGAATGTGCAATTAAAGCATATTTTAGATATGAAATGATAACAAGTATATAATCTTCCAGCTAGCCCTGAACTGAGACATTGCAAAATACTTGAGTCTGTAGTAAAAGATTCCTCAAGTTTCACCAACTATATTTTAATCTGAAAGTTGGTAAGTGAAGGCCTACATAGAAATATAAATTAAAAATTATTGTGGAGTAACTTTGTTTATTGAAATCTCTGATACTACTAAATCACTTTAGCAGTACAGTTTCTATTCAAAATTAGTTACTTGCCTGAAGTTATAAATTGTTGCCTTCGTGTATGTATCATGTTTCAGAACAGATTACTAAGTGAAGCAGATCAGAACAGTCTGATGCGCTTGTACCACCGTTAATGTAGCTCATTTTTCTGAAGAATGGATTAAGGGAGAAAAAGTAAAATTACAAAAACATCACATCACTTTTATTTTAGATTTATCAGACAAGGAAAAAGAGCATAACTACATTACATTTAGGCTATTAAAAGGTGCATAACAGGAAGTGTATTTACTTGTAGAGCTGGTAGGGATCACTGTCTGTCACAATTACAGCCACAGCACTTCACTTCCAACTAGACTTTACCAGTGTCTCTGTTAGCCCACAGCATGGACCCTGGGACTCATTGTTATCAAACTGATGAATGTCAGTTTTAAGTACCACCAACTGCTCAAGCACATAAACATCAGTAACTAGCAGGTGCTCTGTAAGGCTGTATCCTATACTTCATATCTATGCCCTACATTGTCCTTCCTGATTTTCATTTTAAGATATGCATTTGCAGTTTAATGGTGGTGTTACCAATTAGCAGATGCTAAAAAGGTGCTGCCTGAAGCCACATCCAGTGTCCCCAAAGGATAACCTGGGGAAAAGAGGGGTAAAGTAAAACCAAGTCTATATAAAATGTAAAAAGGTGTTTTTTGCAATATATTCGAAACAGAAGGTGATCTGGTAAAATTTTACACAGTCTCAACAGGAAGCAGCATATATCTGTAATATTACTGTATATGCATATTTTGCTTCAGTTTTCCTGAAAATAAATCCTAAAACTTAAAAACTAAATTATGACATTTGGAGAGAGTTTCAATGTGTTATTTTTAATGTGATAGATGAGACAGAATTAAAGCATTCTTTAAAGCAGGGTTGCAGGTGTAATAATAATTAATCAGGATGGTAACAGACAGCGAAAACTGTAATTAATGTAAAAAATTTTCAACTCAGGAAATTTTTTTGTTGTTTCTAAAAATATTTTTACAAAACAAAATTGAAAGAAAGATGTGAACAGTGCTTTTATGACAGTAACTTTGGGGGTGGAAAGAGTATCCTTTTCCTCTCTCTTTGAAGAAACAATTAGAACAACCACATTTCAAAAAAACATTTTAGAAACCCAGAAATTCAAGTTTAGGTTAAAGACACTTCCTCAAGAACATTTACCTCTCTATATACATATCTCTAAACCTGAGTGCATTGAGCTGCATTTACAGTTAATTTTCTGGGAAATGCATCAAACCAAAAAAGCCTGAATAAAACCTCATTTACATTTACTTTTAATGCCCAGGGTATCAGAGCTTTGAAACTTATTAAGTGAAATGATCAGAAAGTGATTTCCTAGCAAAGCCTATCAATACAGGAAAATACCTTAGCTAACACAGAGTCACCACCACAGATAAATAATAACAGAACAACAATGAAAGTTCACTTTCACCCAAAATTTTGTTTCTAAAATCCAAAGGCAATCATCTTCTATCTCAGAGTATGATTTCAGGGCTGAAAGAGGAAACTTGATAGTACCAGAAATGCTTCTGAGACAGATTTTTTTTGTATTCAAAGATTGTTTATACTTTTTTTTTTTTTGCAAAAACACCTTTATCAAAACACTCTACTACAGATTCTGATGCCTCTTTGAGTGAATAAATCCCAAAAGTTAGACCCTTCTAACCATGAGTTTCGCATCTGAAATATAATCTAGGCTGTTCATACGTGTAACACCTCATTTTCAGGAATTCCAGTAAAACTGAAGAGGAGTACTATAGAGATAGTTTCTCTAAGCACTTGTCTTAACTTTGTGCGTGACTGCAAAAAAAATTAATTTTGGCAGATGTTGCTTACTCCCAGTCAAGACAACATGAAGTCCACCCAGATATCCTTGGGTGCTAAACAGATACAGGAGTTCATCTCAAAAAAAAGAAAACAACTACCCACACTGAAAATCTTAGGCATACTATGGCTACTGAGAGGTTTTGAATCTATGTAAAAGATCTGGCAAAACAGTCTACTCCCATGGGATCTGTCTTAACATACTACTATGGCAGAGGAGCGATACATGCCAAGCATACTAAATTCTTGGGGTTTTGTTACCCAAGAGAAAATGAAAACCAGACCAGAGACATAATTCTTAATGGTACCAGTGCCTTAACTATCACTTTTATAGCCAAGTAATCAAGGGTTAGTGGTTTAGCTTCTAAAAGGAAGTTTTTGTTTCTAGTTTTCACTGTTCCCACAAATAAAGTCCTCATAAAACCCTGCCATCCTATCTGTTGGAGATGTATTTCCTAATGTAAAAGTAGAAACTTGACAATCTTTGTGTGAAAACTTACATGGCAGATGTGGTATGATAGGAAAATCTCAGTGTAAGGTTTTCTCTCTGCTGTCTCTGTGTTTATATTTATTTGCTTAGTTTCCCTAGGACTACTTCACAGGTGGGGAAGTGATCTCCAGGCAGAGAAAGTCTGGTCTCAAGGAGTATTTCTTTCACAGAGCTTTGCCTTAGGACTTGTCCGTAGTGACATGGGACATATTTTCTGTAGAAATATATACATCAATTAGCCAGACAATAATATGGAATGGCTGCAGGTTATGAAAATGAAGGAAGAAAAGAAATATTCACACCAATTCTCTCTCTCCAATTTGATCAGTTAAAACATCTTAGACTTGTTAGATGATAAAAGCTAAGATCACCTCTTTGGGTGGCACAGGGTTGAAAAATTTTTCATCTCATACTCAAAAGTTCTATCTACTAGGACAAGAGGCAGGAGCACTTGACCTGTCTTCAATTAAGTCTGTGAGGGGGAAAAAAAAAAAAGAAAAAAAGCATTAAAAAACCCACCCAAAACCAACACAAAAAGGTCCCTTCTAACCCAAATTATTCTATTATTTTCATCAATTATCTCTTGAGTATCATCTGCTGTATTATAGGACTTTTTCTTCCTAAGCTTCCGAGTGAGTTCCTTAGGTTGACAAAATAATTAGGATTTGTGACAATGGTGAATTTTGGGTCTTTAGTAATTTTTGGATTTTGGACAAGATCCTAAGATCAATCTATGATCAGACCAGAGACTCTGTTGGCACGGCAAAATTAGCTTTTTCAATTGACAATAGCAACAAATTCTTCTTTTTGAGTGCAGGCAGCACTGGACACGAGTAATAAAGCACAAAATTGATTCCGTTTCTGTATAAGATGTCCACAATGAATTCTGATGATCATGGAGAGAATCACCTTGAGTGAGTTCTCACAGTAGGTGCAGGGCTGACAAGAGATCAGGGCCAGCCGGCACGGGTTTAGGAAAGGGAGGTTCTGCTTAACCAACCTGATCTCTTTCTATAACCATGTGACCCACCTTCTGGACGTGGGAAAGGATGTGGACATTATCTGGACTTTGGTAAGGCCTTTGACACCGTCCCCCACAGCATTCTCCTGTAGAAGCTGGCGAATCATGGCATAGAAAAGTGTACTCTTCACTGGGTAAAAAACTGTCTGGATGGCCATGCCCAGAGAGTTGTGATTAATGGGGTGAAATCTTCTTGG
>VXBO01008631.1:86252-101069 GCA_013400135.1 Rhinoptilus africanus
AAACACCATTAGGGCAAAGCAGTATTCTGTATACTTGTAAGCAACCCTATGAAAAAGCATTGTGAACTTATATTAAAGTACATTAATCTGCAAGACTAGATTCTTTAAGCACGAAGCCAGAATTTGAAAAGTTGACCCTTTTAAAGTCAATCTAACTTTCAGAAACGTTAAGTATCATTTCTCCATAAATAACTTTTTAAAAATATTCCATTTGGTAGCACAAAATGGAGAGCATCCAAAGTCACCAGCCAGTTCTAGGACCATGCTGATAGTAGGACTATTGGACATTCAAATCTTTACTTCTTTACTTCACCCAAGTGTATTCTACTAAACAGACAGCTTAAAGGTCCAAATCCAACATTCTACCACAAAATATTCTATGAACTAAGATTGCAGACACTCTCCCTGCAGGTAGAAGATGTAGCTTCAAAAGCATGTAGGAGACAAGCTGGGTTTCAAATCCTGAAAGACTCCTATGCTCACATACACTGTGCTACTCACTTATATAGACACTGTCATAGACAGTAGCTACTACACATAAGTGACTGATAATACACTGAAGATCTCTTCAGAAAAAATGAATGACAGACTTCTATATCTTTTGGCTCACAATTATTTCCAAATTTTTTTTACTTTAAGACGTGACAAAAATGTCACAAATCCAAAGTTCATTTATATCTAAAGCTGGTCACCAAAAAATTCGCTCACCAAGAATTACAATGTTATACTCTACAGACACTTTTTGCTGCATTATAATAAAGACAAGTTTCTCGACATTAAATGAAAAAAAAAAAAAAGTTACCTGGTAAAACATGTAAGCAAAATTCTGCCCAACTTACTGCAATCCAAATACCAGGTGAGCACCCAAACCACCATCAAAATACAGGTGAAAAGGTAGAATTTTGACAAAGTGGTGTCATCTACTGAGAAACATTTTAGAAGAAAATTCCATCCCAAGCAGCACTAATCAAAACCTGCAGTTCAACAGGGTTTGAGGTTTCATTTCAGAATTCATAAAACCAGATATGGGAGACTGGAAGATGTGAAGAATGACAAGCAGGGAGCAAAATAAGAACTGGAAAGCAAGTGTGAAGGAAACCAAATAAAAAAAAAACACCACAAAACACATCCAAAACAAACGAACAAAAAACCCCACCAACCCACAAAAAAAACCCCAGAGAAGCCAGAGAAATAAAGCATAAATGTGTCAAGGAACTACAGACTTAAAGGAAAAAAAACTGAAAAAATAGATTGCATGAAAAGAAGTCTGCACTAGATATTGATTATACTTAACAACAGGAAACAGACAAACAAACAAGAAATCAGAACTCATAAGAAATGTAAAAACTGTGACTAAATTACACTGAATGTTCCTCCAACACAGAATAAAGCATATTCTAAAAAAATAGCTGCATTATATATGAAAGCGAGGAAGAAAAACCTTATCATCAAAGAGGTGGGTGGAAACTTCTGCTGTATCTGTCTGAACAAACACTGAATAGGCCTTAGAAAGGGTTGTCTAGTTATTTATTGGGAAAACCACTTATAGTCCTTCCCATCTCGCTCAGCCTTCCTACACTCATTCCCTTGATATTAAATAAAAAGGGATCAATTTATAAAACTTCGAATAGGCAAAATATCTTCCATATGTCCTTACACATTAGATTGCAATATTCAATGTTCACTTTTCAGAGCCATCCCACATTAAACAGGAATGTAATAAAGCTAAGCAAGTACTTACTTATCATCAAAATTAGAATAAGTTAGATTAAGAAATCAAGATTAAGGTATATGATACTTGGATACTTAGCTAACTGGAAGGTAGAATTCATGTTCTGAAGAATTCTTAAGCTTCAGTAGTACAAGAAATTATTCCACTTAAGAAGCAAAATTTCTTAGATAATTTGGAGAAGGGGAAAGAAGTTTTCACCGAGTTCCTTGTTAAAAGAAAAAAAAAGAGATTGTTCCATTAAGTTAGGTGAAACAAAACTCCTCTAGCTATACAGATTTCCTGCTGCCAGAGTGGAAACATCTGCCTTACCACAGGAATTCCTGGGATCTGTATTTCCCTTAAAGTCAGTTAGGAGCAGAAAAGACAGTAATTCTATTAGACAGAATTAATATTTTCTCCTGAAATATTAAGATGAAGTGGAGTGTCAATAGATACATCCACTCCAGAATTTTCTGAACAACTCTACACTGATACCTAAAATTCCTTTATGTCTTATGTAAGTACATTTTTAAGTGTTAAAAACAAGCTCACCTCGATTACACACTGCAGTAGTTTTAAACCACTGTACATGAGGCACACTTCACTTCAGTGAAGACTCATATTCAGCACCTCTCATTCAATAGCTACAAAATCAAAACTTCATTCTGAGTCTGACCCAGAGCTTCCTATATAACAACTCATTGTGTATGCTTTGGTTACTCCATCTGTTTAAAAAAATGAGATTATAATAACATTGTAAAAGTAAACATCATTATAATCTTATTACCCTCATTAAAATCTACAAATGAAGAATTAAAACGTATCTGTTGCTATTATTAACTGTGCACAATGAACACATTTCATGGGACCAGGATCAACAGCACATGACTGCACAGGCAGAGACTGTGTCAAAATACTAATGCACATATAATAAGCTATATGCAGTGGCAATTGGTATTTTTAGATTCATAATTTTTAAAAATTAGCCTGCACTCCTGACCTTCTTTCTGCGAACCCTTTTAGCACGGAATCTTTTATAGATAAATGCAAAATCACCTCCATCAAAACAAATACTTGCAATTTAAGATCTAGACAGTTATTTCCTTCCTCACATACACACATATATATACACACACAAATGATTTAATAAATGAGGATACCCTAGGACCACAAAAAGTAAATTAAAAACAGCAAAGCAGCCCATATTTCTTTATCTACAGTGTAAAAATATGATCAGCTTGTATAGGAATAACATGTTAAAACATATATATGGCCAAAGAGTTAATTGCCTTAACATGTTTATATGATATTATCTGATTTTTTTTTTAAATGGAAATTTTACAGACTGAACAACAGAGTTTTTACAGAAACAAACCAAACTAAACCAAAATGCTTTAACAGCATTTCCTTCTAGTGCAAGCTAGCACAAATTTAAATATCTCCCAGCAGGCAATATACAGCTATGTTCAATGCTTGTGTATCTCTATTGGCTTCCATTTGATTAAAGGAAACTGCTTCATTATAGAAGCAAAGTAGAACAACTCCTTGGAGTATTAAAGCACAATATTCTGTGCATATGACCACACAAGAATTGAAAAGAAAGAGGTACAATACTCTTTCCTGAATACCTGATTACCTGACTTTGAGGAATGACTCTTTAGTAAAGATTTATATTATTTCTATTTTCTAAAATTCCATATGTGATTATCATAACAGCCCTCTTTTCCAGATAAGTGTAGTTTTGAAATTTCTGTTTTCTGTCATTGCCACTACTTAAGCTATCCGGATGTAGGAGGTAAAGTTCAAGCATAAAAAGCTAGCCATCAAACATTTAAACAAATGTCCTTGACTTCCATAATTTTGTTGAGGGGACATTAAAAAAAAGGGTGAAAATAACAACAAAAACATTCAGGTCTCTAACTTGCTAAAGAGAACTAATCGCTCAGGACTTTTTGTGGGATTTTTTGTACAGGCACAGACCTTACTTTAGGATCCAGAAACTTGGAGCTAACATAAGAGTGCAGTAGAGTATGAAAATAACAAGCCTCTTCTTTTTCTTCATTCTCCAGTGCACATGTCAGATTTTGAATTTAGAAAGCCCTAGAAGCACAAAAAAAGTCTATGCATTGTAGGGTATTTCATTAATGTACTATAGGAGGGGAGGAAAAAATATCATAGCCAGAAAATCACTGATGCACATGTTACCAAAACTACTGGAAGACTCAATATTTAATACTATAGAACAAAATCAAAGCCATAAAATGAAATTTGTAAATTAAGTAAACAGATTTAAAAAAAACCCAACAAAACACCATCAAACTGAATTGAGCTATTTATTTACAGAATAAATTAAAGGTTGCACATGGTACAAAGGAAGCAGAATCTTTCTGAGACTGACAGAACATAATGTTTGGGGATTAGGTCTAAAGATGTCCAACTGTTGCAACCTAGAAAAAAAAAAAATCTTAAATGCCTATTTTCATACTGCATCTTCGGAATCTATCACTAGAAAGTGTCAAAGTTGACAATTGCAAATGATTTCCCATCTTAAACTTGACAGTACTTTGCTTTATAAATGGTACAACGGGAAACACAGCAGTGCTGGAATTAATGTGAGGCAAGTCTGGGTGATGCTCAAGAATCTGGCTCTTATAAAACATGAAGTTTTTTATCCTGAGAATTATCTGTTTCCTTCATATATGACAAGGTCACAAGGTAAAATATTTCATTACAATATCTGTGTAAAGCTTATTTTAAAGAATTAGTTTACCTAGAAGCAATAAATAACAAATTCTGAAGTTCCACACAAAATTTATATTTTGGTATTTTGTGTTACAAACTATTCTTTGTAAAGCTTGACCCACCTTTCATTTAATAAGGTCTGCTTACTGTAAAAAATGCACAGAACAGCTTAGTTGAGTAATACGGCATTTTTATAGCTATGATTTTAACTAGTTAAGCCAAGGAAATAGATGACAGCTACTTTCTTTTTAGTCTTACTGTTGAAGTAAATCTGTAAACCTTTTCCTTCCAGAAATAATCCTCAAACTGATTGCTGTCAACTGATTGCTGGAGGGAAAGTCTGTCAACCAAGGAGGGTGGAGATGGGAAAGACAAGCTCCCTCTTTCCATGTGTAAGCACCTTTCCACAAAAATGGAAGCCAAATCTGACTTAATCTCTTGAAATTAAAGTTATATTCTGTATGAACCCTTAAAAAAGTGTTCTGTATATTAGCCAACACATTAATTCAGGAAAAAACAAATCTGCCTAGACTCCATTATCAAAGAGACATGATGTTATTCAAGTGCTCGGAGTGAAATCCTGTATCTTTGTTCCTTAAAAATGAAAGCATATCTTGTAAGAGCCAATTTTGGATACTGAGGGATATAGTCTGACCTTTATACACTTCAAACAAATTCATATCAAAATTCAAACTCCTATCAGATTTCTAGATTTAAAATACATGTGCCCTACACTGTTCATTTGTAGAAGATCATCTAACTCCTTCGGAGGATGTAATGAAGATCATTAGTATCTGTAAAGAGTTTTTTACCTAGTAAGCACTATGTAAGTACTAAACTATGACAAAGACAGAGGTAGAGCAGTTTCTCTCCATCAAGAAACTAAAAAGTTATGCTTAGTGTTTGGATTAGTCCATTCATTTAGGTCTAAAACGCAATTATATCTACTAACATATTTTGCCATGGATCACCACAATCTATTTCCCTCTTATCTTGCATTTGGGCTTTTGAATTTTTTCAGATAGCCACTAAGATCCCATTGTATAAAAATATAATCTTAAAACACATTTTCCATTGTCATTCCCTGAAAAAAAACCCAAAGTCCTCTGTTTACAGTTTATACACAGTTTAAGTAGGCCCCCTTTTTCCCCCCTCTAAACACTTTTTAAGATGACAAAAAGATAAAACTTTCATTGCAGAGACTTAAAAGTAATACAGAAAATGGTTGGTTAGCACTCTGAAGAATCACAGTAGGGAAAAAATATAAAATATTTTTCTCCATTGTTCTGCAGGTAATTTGTAACATTTTACCTAATAACTGTATCTGCACTTTTTACAGCACCAGTTGAAAAGGATTTGTTCTGCCTTTCCAAGTTAAACAGACGTAATGTGTTAACAGGAAATTTTACACAACAACAAAAAGAAGAAAAAACAAAAGCAACTATTTTTTCTGAAATTCAGATGATGAGCCTATGCATTCATATTAATTTTGGAAAAAAAGGTAAGGGCTAGAGTAGAATACTTTCACAGTTGCCCATTAGCACGTTTTAGATTCCCACCTATTCACTGCAGCCAAGATGCCAAGAGCCTTTTCTCTCCAAATTCTAGAGGCATCCTGAGATGCCTCAGCTTCACACAGAGAAGTAAAATTCTTCCATTTTTCTAATGGAGTTCCTACAGGACGTGAATTCAGAATCAAATTGCAAAGGCTAGATTGCTTCTCAAAATCAGTGTCAAGGTATTAAGTTGAAAGTATAGTTAGCTCATCAGTATGTCCCTAGGACATCATATGTTCATTTCAAGGAGATGAAAAAAGAGAATCAGCACTTTCAGTATTTTAAGTATTACCTTTTGCAGTATTCTTTAAATGGAAAGGTCCGTTTCCCTCATTTTTCTATGCACACACATACAAAGAAAATACAGCTTTTTAGATAAAAGCAAAGACACCAGTGACTTGATAAGCCAATAGAAAACTCCTTCTGTTCAAGTAAAATTTAATATGTTTTCCTGAAACAAAACAGCTTGATCCTAGACCAAGCTTAAACACAGCACTAGTATAACCCTAGAAATCTTAAGCTTTACTTACAGTGAGGGTAGTCCAGTGCTCTCTTCTGCTCACTGCTGCTGGCAAAGCAGGTGAGCATAGCATAGCAAGAGGAAATGTGGAATACAGATGCAATTTTTCTTAAGTTTTCTTTGCCATCTGAAGCAAGCATATATTTAAAAGCCCTTGCATTTATCTAACATAAGATACAGAATTGCATCAGCTGAATGAAAGGCCATTTATGCTTACGAACTTCAGCCACAGCCTTATTAATTCACCCCCACTTCACGATCAATTTCAAGACTACACATTTTAAAATCTCCATAACTATAGCTAAAGCCCAGAGGGTCCTTCTTTAAAAATGAGGAGGGAAAATAAATTTAATGCAAAAAAATGCAGCGTCTGTGTGACATATAAACTAATACCATCTTCCCTGTATCAAACATATGGTATGGGTAATTCACACTCATACACTAAAATATGGACAAAATGACAACTGTCAATTAGTGTGTACACACATGTGCCAGTGCTATTAAATCAGAACAAGGAGACATGGTGAAAATACATTTTTATCTGCTAATTATCCTGGCCACACAGCAGTATTAATCTACATTATTACTGAGAAGTATGGAAGTGAGGTGAAATGAAAACTTGGGGAGTTGTGGGGCTCGGAGGACTGTGATCAGTGCCACAAAATTTAGCTGTAGGCCAGTTACTAATGGTGCACTCCAAAGAGTTAATATTGGCGCCAATGCTGTTTCATATTTTCATTAAGGACCTGAATAATGGAACTGAGTGCACCCTCAGAAAGTTGGCAGGCCAAACAAAACCCGGAGTAGTTGTGCTGCCATTCAGAGGGACCTCAACAGGCTGGAGAAATGAAGTTCAGCAAAAGAAAATGCACATTCCTCATCCCATGCACTAGTAAAAGGCTAGAGACCAACTAGATGGAGAGCAACTGGACAGAAAAGGATGTGTGGGAATTCTTGGCGGACAAGAAGTTGAACATGAGCCAGCAAAGTGCCCTTGTGGCAAGGAAGGCCAACACTTCCTGAGCTGCATTAGGAAAAGCACTGCCAGCAGCCTGAGAGAGATGATCCCCTCAGCACAGTGAGGTCACACCTGGAGTACTGTGTCCAGTCTGGGCTCCCGAGTACAAGAAGAACATGAACATACTGGTGTGCATCCATTAAACGGACACAAAGATGATATGGGAATCTGTCATATGAAGAGAGGCTGGAAGAGCTAGGATTGTTTAGCCTGGAGAAGGCTCAGAAAGAATCTTATCAGTATGTATAAATACCTGATGGAAGGGAGAATAGAAGACACAGACAGACTCTCCTTGGTAGCATCCGGTGAAAGGACAAGAGGCAGGAGGCATAGATAGAAATACAAGAAGTTCCATTTGAACACATGAGGGTTATCCAATACTGAATGAGGTTGCCCAATGAGGCTGTAAAGTATCTATCCTTAGAGATATTAAAAACACAACTGGAGATAGCCCTTGGCAACATGCTCTAGGTGACCCTGTTTGGAGCAGGGGGATTGGACTAGATGATCTCCAGAGGACCTTCTCCAGTTCAGCGGTTCTATATCCATTTGATCTTTTGTGTAAGCAGCTCTGTTACATATATAAAGGCAAACTACTGCTATTTAGCATGATAACATTAATGTCCTACCCTGAAATTTCAAATTATCATTATTTCAATGTATCAACTTACATGACATACTCTGCTTTCTTATCTAAAATTAAAAATTTTAAGTTTGAAATAAGAGTAATACTACACCATCATATTTCTATACAAATATTGTCACACTTGGGGGATTAAGCAAAATCAACACTAGTGAAAGGTTTTTAAAAAGGAAGTTACAACGTCAAAATGCAATAAAAGTAAGATTAATGCAAAATACTACTTATATTTTAAAAAAAGAAACACTTAAAAAATAAAGTTGTTTCAAAACCACATTTAATTAATTAAATGTACCCATATCCTTATTTCAGCACAAGTTATTCAAGCCATTGCAGCCCATATGTCCCTTTAGTAACTTTTCCACTTCACGTTTCAGTTAGAATCATTCATTAATATGAAGGGCTCACTTTCTGCATTGGGCTTAAAAACTTCCTAATCTATATGTTAGTTTTAGCCAAGGGTGATTAACTGCAATTTTTTACTGCATTTTTTTTCCCTATAGAAATTTCTTTAGTATTTGAAGAGAATAGATTCTTACATTAATAATTAGAACAGCTAAACTTCTAAATAACCATGAAAGGGTAATGGTTTTTTGAGGCTACAGATGCAGTTCTGCAGCAATAATTAGCAAGAGATTCTGGTCAATTCCACAGTTTCCATTAAAAACTTTCTAGGCAGTAGGAAGACTGATAAAGCTCTGGTAACTGTCACTTGTTTCACAGATACCAGCAGAAAGAAGGACAGGGTTGAAAATAGGAACCTGCTTAAACACACAGAAAAGGTCTACAAAAGAGAGAAAGATATCCCAGCAAAAAAAGAATCCTGGAGAGATTCTTCACTTTTGAGGTCAAGGAAACTTGGACGTGAAACTGAGAAGAGAGATTCAAAGGCCTTTCATCAGCAAGACGTAATTTTCTTCATTGGAGCCACATGAATTAGCTGTTCTCCTAATCTAGAGAATTACAATGTCTTTCAACAAATTTACTCATTACAAACATAGGGCAGTCTGTTATTTAACAAAATAACCCAAGTAAATTTTAAATTACGCAGTCAAAATTACTACTTTCCACTTCTATAGTACATTTTCAGTCGTAATTCAATGACTTCATTTTCAAGAGTTGCCCATGTCATTATCTATATCCTACTGTATTCCGCCTCTATCCAATTTTTTTGTGAAGTCTCAAGAGAACACAATCTGAGCAGCTGAACAGAATGGACAGTACTCTGAGGGAGGAATGGGGAAAGAAAGAAGCAGTAGGGGCACAAAGCTGACCTAGGAAATTAAACAAAGTATTAAAAAAGAAAAGTATGTGGATCAGTCCCCTCTTCTAAACCACTAAGGCACAATGGCTTTTGAGCTATTACATTATGTTTTCTCCCTGATTTATTAATGGATTGGCCACAGGATAGGGAATTTATAAAGGACCTAGTATCATCATCAGAAATCTGCAAGGTACTATTCCTTTTAAACAGTGAGTAGCAAAAAAAAGCTAAATTAAAGTGTAGAGTATATTGAAGAGTAGAAAATACAGTGCTTAGGTGGAAGAAGAGAGAAGAAAGTGACCTAGGTAACTGTTATCCCTACTTCAATGTATGAAACACTGGGGGGTTCTTTTTTTCAATTAAAATGTAATTAACACTAAGGAGGACAATTAAAAAAAAAATCAGGATATTTTCAGCATAACTTTAAAAAGACTCATTAGTCTGGAACAAATAAGTTAACTTTTAAAACCAAATAGTAAGGCAAAAGAAACCCAGAGTTCAATCTGTCCAGATTTCAGAAAAGAATTTGATACGGTATCACCAAGCAATTATGTAGAGTTGGAAAAGATAAGGTGTAACACAAAAATGAAGTGAATATACAACTGACTCACAGTTATATATTGAATGGACTTTAAAATACTTCTTCATACTCATCTTGTTTCATGTTTGTGAACCTGGCAAAAAGTAGAGGTGTTTTGATAAAAACTGGTTACAGGAAGCACTCTTGATACAGGGGGAGCTCTTGCTAACTTAAAGAATAAATTAGAGGATCATTGGGCATATTAGAAATGGGAAAGCATTTAGCAACTCTTCAAAGCCACATGATTACAAATAGCAGAATTTCTGTGATTACAAGGTATGTTATCATTTGAGAGCAACAGGAAAATAGAAATCACCCACCAATGTCTCATTTACTGCAAGAAAATTAAGACAACTTGGCATACCTGTAAACCAAACCTGATCTTCACCAATACTTGATAAAGTATTTTCAGTAGACCAAGTGGAACATTATCACTATTATTCAAGACTTTGAGGAAATACTTCAGGTACAAGGTATTTGATGTAGGTGAGATACATGCAGAATTCAGGAGAATCAAGTTGTGAGGCTCTGTGTCTTCCTATTTGTTCTGTTTTACTAGACAGACTAAACGGTGCTTGCTCTGCTTATTTGACCCTAGCAAGTAACAGCTGAGGAAGGCACAGGATCAATGTTTATAAATTATTGAGGGCTATGCACCAAGGAAGTTGTTTTTCAGTAACAATATTAAGATATTAAAAATTAGGAATCAAAGAATATATTTAGGCTGGAAGTTCAAAGCAAGTTCTAAGCATTAAGAGAGAGGTTTTGAAACATCTTTCTAGAAAGAGCAACACAGTAAAGTACTTTGCCTTTAAGCCAGACTGTGGTAACTTTATGACTGGGATTGGATAAAATTGTTGCCTAATTCAGAACGGCCTTTTCTTCAGCCCAGAATAACTTCAGTGATTTTCTGCTCCCTCCCTTCACAGTTTTTTTGTTCCCACTATTCCCCCTAACGTTCAACTGGGGCTATGAGAAGATTACATTGAATTTTTTATGTTTAAGAGAATCCAGTCTTAAGATTTAACCCCCTACCTCTCTAGATTCCATGTTTTTATAGAATAGTGCATCAAAACAGATGACTAGAAGCTCTCCTTGAGATCAAAAAGATTTAATCAGCAACTAAACAGAGCAGTGCATTGCAAACATACTGAAATGATATTGCCTCTTCAGGCCTTCGTTAAATATTTGTCCTCCTTGCCAGTTTAATGGATTCCTGCTTACTATATAAACAGCCAAAAAGGGAATTTGATTGTACTCTACACCTCAAATGATGGCCATATCCTTTCTATATTGATGTCGCTACCCAAAAACTTCCTATAAGCTTCTGTTAGGACATGGAGCTACCTGCACCCAGCATAACATACTACTTTTTTGTTAATCATTGAACAACCTGTTCAAAAGTTTTCGTATGGCAGAGTATAAGTCAAGAACAGCTACAGAAAACAGAGGGCATATTCACATGAGTACAGATACGGACCAGTTGCCCCAGCACTAAGGGAACATTAAACAATGTTGCCTACAGCTAACTCTTCTCCGTTGAGCTCCTTTCCAAGTTATGTCCATCAAGAAACGTGCGGCACTATGGTTTCATGATAGAAAAAGCATGCTCAACCTGTTGCAAATGTTGAAAAGGTAGGCGGGTCTGACATTCACTGAAGTCACCAAGCCCACAATCCATCATATCAAACACAACCAAGTCATTATTGTATGCACAGTAAAATCTGGTGATTGTAAAGACATTTCTTTACATCCTTCTGTCACACAAAATGACTTTTTTTTCTTTTTTGGTTAGAGAAGAAGCAAATGCCTTTCCAGTGTAACTTGATTTACACTTTGGCAGCCAAACACAAGTGTACACTTAAAAATGTACACTGGACTGAAACTTAATTAATGACAGAAATTTAAACCCCTAACTTTTCACAACTTATCATAGAATCATAGGGTTGGAAGGGACCTCGAAAGATCATCTAGTCCAACCCCCCTGCCAGAGCAGGGTCACCTAGAGCACATCACCCAGGAACGCTTCCAGGTGGGTTTTGAATGTCTCCAGTGAAGGAGACTCCACAACCTCTCTGGGCAGCCTGTTCCAGTGCTCTGTCACTCTCACAGTCACTTCATGTCATCCACTTATGATTTACATAGCCAAAGCACTGTCCAGAGCAGTGGCAGTTACACAAAAGAAGTATTTCTATTACAGTGCTATCTCAGACCAATAAATGCCCACCACTTAATACTTTGGTCACTTTGGGGACTGTTGTTCCTGATAGCATTTCCAGTTAGACAGAAGAATTGAGAAGAAAATAAAATGCTCTCCTGTTCCAAGTTCAAAGATAAAGCCAATGAAGTCCACCTCTCTTGGCTGTCATTTGACCTCTACTATCTCTTCTTCTGTGACAAACTGAGTCCTCAACAACAGAATCTCTTTCGATGGGTTTGTTACAGACTAGACCGAGTCTTCCACCTTAATGTCATAAACTGCTGTATATGTGTGATTAGTTCAACAATGACATGCAGTCTTGGATTTGACATAAAGGTTCCATTTCAAAATATTTCTTCCCCTCTGAACTAGTCTCCTTTTAAACTTTCATCTTTTTATTTCTGGCTTGTGCTTATTTTTGGCTCTCTTACTTTGTTGCTGTAGAACAGTGATCCAAAAACTACTGCACATATAATTGTTTTCAAAGTAAGCATACTGAATTTTTAGCCTAGCTCATATATTCTTGCTTACCTCATATATTTGTGGGTTATTATTAATTTATTTTAATAGTATAGCCCGCTTTTGCCACACACACACATATACTTTTACAATAAGCTCAGAACTTATGAAACTTGCAAATCACATGTACTGTTCAAGAACACAAGCTCCTTAATTCCCTTACTCTGATGACATGACTTAATGCAATGATACAGTCTCCACCTATAACACACAACATCTTTTTAATCAGAAAGCAATATTTTTGCATAACTGCAACAAAAGAAGTTAATAATATTTGCCACTTACAGTATTATCAAAAATATGTTAGGCTACTAAAGCAATTAACCCCAATCTAAATTAGCTCCATCTGAAATGACAAAACCTCAGTCTCGTTTAGCTAGCAACAAAGACAGTCAAATACATGAAAATACACTGATGTATTAAAACTAAAGTATTAATAATTTCTACAATATGAAGCCATTATCATATCACCCTAAAATAAACTCATTTCCTATTTTATGGAGAAATAACTGTCGCAGGACTAAATATTCCTAAACACAAGCATCCCACTGAACAGTAGTTCTCCCCAGTTCAGCTCTTTTAACAGGCAAGTGTCAAGAACTATTACAGTATTGCCTTAGAGACAGTGAGTTAAAATCTTGGAAGTAGCTTATCACATTTTTAAAGGGTTTTTTTTTTTAAAGGATGGAAATAATTAAAGCAGATACCACACAGATTTTAGCTGATGTAGTTGAGAAATTCAACCTTTCCAATTGAAGTTGTTGTCTCCCTAGCCCAAGTTTTCTCCATTCTGTATCTCAGAAAACATGGTTTTGTACAGGCTAAAAAATTTTAACAGCCTAATTATTCTCAGTCTTTCCATGTGTAGCAAAAATAAGAGGACATATGTGATTCTGAAGCATCATCCTTACATTGTCAACCACTTCCAACTCTGCAAGAGATTTCAAGCTATAACGTGTAAATAATTAGAACATGCTCTAATACTTATTCTATTCTATTAGTTTCTATTTAATCAGGAGAGAAGAAAAATCCCCCCTAGAATTACAATAAATAACTACAGTTTAGTTTTAAATGAAATGATATAGTTTATATCTGACCTGAGTTTCAGTCTTTTCCTAGTGGGAAATATAAATTCAGCATTTGGATACATAATCCTACAGCTCTCAGCAGCCGACTCCACCGCGAACACTTTACATGATTTATAGCTCTCCTCCAGATTCAGATGACAAGTCTCAGCAGAGCAGGTGCAACGGGGTATATTTTCCTTCCTTTAGAGATCATTCCCTCGCATGTAAATTAATTAGCAAGTCTTCGTCGCTCTCGCGTAAGCGGGGAAGATGAAGCTAATGGATTATCAGCGTTTAATTTCTGGCAGGGAGCGGGTGACCCGGCCGCCCGGCGGAGGGAGGGGGCTCGCTGTTGTTACTGCTGAAGCCACAACGTTTTTGACAGCGTCAGCGGCGATAAAAGTGAGCCCGGCTCCCGCACGGTTACGCCGGGAGAGCAATTTTTAACCCACGGGCAGGATTTGGGGGGAACCCTCGGGAACGGGAGGCGAACCTCCCCCGCGCCAACACGCCCATTCCTCTACCCGCCCCTCCCGGCAAGTTCCAGCTGCCCGGGCAGCGCCGCCGTGCCCCCTCCACACCCCCGCCAGCCCTGCCCCCTTCCCTCACTGCCGGGGAAACCGGGAGCGAGTCCCGGCTCCTGTTACCTCCTCCGGAGCCACGAAGAGCGGTGTGGCCGCGGNTCAAGCGCGGTGGGGCCGCGGCCCCGGCCCCCTGCGGCTGCCGCCGGCTCCGCGCCGGAGCGGAGCGGAGGGGCCGGCGCTCTCCTCACTCCCTCACCCCGCCGCGCTGCGCCTCGAGCCGGTGGCACAGCCCGCTCCACATAAATGCATTAACAGCGGCCGCATCATGATTAATTCATCAGTCCCAGTGACCAGAGGAGGAGGCAAGGCGGAGGGGAGCGGGGGCTGGGGCGAGGCAGGGCGCAGGGGAGCGTCCCTTCTGCCGGAGTTCGCCCCCCTGGACGGAGTGTGCGGGGGGGGGGGGGGGGCGCCCGGGT
>VXBO01008631.1:101090-124473 GCA_013400135.1 Rhinoptilus africanus
CAGCTCTGGGGGAGGGGGACCCTGCGGGGCAGGTCACCCCGGCTCGCGCCTGCCGCGCGGGGAACCGTTAGGGCTCAACGGCCGCGGCACGCGCGCCCCCCCAGCCCGCTGCCAGCGGGACCTCGCCCCACCGGCGGGCGGGCGAGGCCGAGGTGACGGCGGGGCTCCGCGGCAGGGAGCGGGTTGCCAGGCACGGAGGGGACGAGCCGGGCAGTGCCAAGAATCCCCGATGGCAGAAAGGCCACTGAGCATCCCTGTGGCCGCGGTCGCATTAGCAGGAGAGGGCTCGTTTGCACAGAAGTATCCAACTCCCGCCCCCCAGCCTCGGTAACAACAGCTGCTGGGCCGCTGGGCAGCGGCTCGAGGCGGGGTCCNCGGGCTCCTGCGCGCTGCGCGCGGCTGGCCTGCGTGGGAGCCTGCCCCGGCCTGCGGGAGCGGCGCCCGCGGCTCCCCCGCTCCTCCGGCGCCCGTCGTGTCGCGGGGCTTTACTGCCCTCTCTCCCGCTTTCTTAAAATACCGTTTGTGTAAAGTCGCGGTACGCTGGACTCGCAGTTTCTTCACAGCAGGGGTAAGCAAAGGCTGAGATTTTAAGGGTTTCAGAACAGCTGTTAAAGGCAGGAGCCCCTTTGCACTTCTCTGCCTTTATTTTCCACTCCAAATACAGGTAGAAGTCCTGCAAGTCCATCATCCCCCTCCAGTGTTTACAGCCAGATGTTCTTGGTGTACAACACCAAGCAAGAGACACTTGCTTTTACAGCCACCTTATCTAAGAAATCTGGTAACTCCCTTATCAGGTGATGATATTTGTGTAGAACAGGTGATTTATCACCTATTTATTACCTCCTCACCTCATCTATAAAACCATGTTTGCCTACCTGGTAGCATCATCATGCTTCAAGGGACTGTATTTGAATAGGATGTTATCAAGGTTTAACAATTCCTTATTGATCATGTGCCAGGAGCAAAGATTTCTCCTGTTACCTTGTGGATTTTAGGTTAGCAAAGAATTTTCAACCTGACATAGCTATATATAGATATTCCCAAGTATCAAACAGAATTCATAAGCTTTACACAGACAGATTCCCCAAATTGTCACGTGCCCTTTGTTAGGTAGTCATAGACAATGAGTATTAAAACTGTTAAGGAGGAAAAAGAAAATAAAATGAAAAGGTAGAGTGTGTTTTGTGGGAAAATTTCATTTACATGACACATTATTGTTATTTTTCCTTTCCCATTATGTTGTAGATTTTGTGTTACTTGTATACAAAAGAGTAATTACTTGTAACTCCACAGCTGAGGTTGCATTGTGGTTTGCACTTATAGCAGGACTAAAATCTCCCTGTTTAATACTTCAATGCTTGCATTTAGACTACACATTTGGCACAGTAACACTTGAGAATTAAAGCTGAATTTTCTTTTAAAATAATGTTTATTTGCCTTCTGCAGAGGAAAATCTTAATTGCCCTTTTTTTCAAAGTTTTCACATTTTCTTCACGTTTGTGAATTCTAAGGGTTCCCATGTATTGCAAGCCATTCTTACTGTAGCATAAAAACACAGGTAAGGCTGATTTTGAACTTTTAAAATTAACGATATAAAATCATCCCAGTATTTGTCACAGGCCAGTTACATTTGACAGGGATTGGTCAGTGAGCTGTTTCTGATTTTATTTTTAAAAGTGTGTGTCCTGGATTAATATTCTGATGAAACGAAGTTTTCTTTTAATTCTCTTTTTGTGTTTTTCACGTAGATGTAGTTTTCTACATTGTTTTATGACTTCTTCTGAGTATAGCCACCATATTACTTCATTGCACTTAGTACTGGTGTTCCAACATAATTACATAATATTAGATGGAACAGTACTACTTAGTTTTTATTGAAAAAAAAATCAGTTTGTCAGAACTGAAAGATTCACATGAGTACATCAGTTTTATCAGGAAAAAGTAAAAAAACCCATGGGACTCGAGTAAAACCTCTGAATCACCAGTCCAAAACTCTTTGCGTTTCAGCAAATTACATTATCTAATATCTTCTGTAATCCATTGTTTTACCTTAAAGTCAGTTTCACTCTTCCAACTGAAGGCACTGACTGAACATCACTCCTCTGATTAGAAACTGTCTCATTTTCTTCTCTCTCAATACTGTCCTTAAGTGTTATTCTCTTCAGTTCACCGTTTGATGTATTTATATACAACATTCAGGTTTTATTTAATTGAACCAGATCCTCTTTTAATCTCTTTTCATAAAACAAGTTCTGTATTTCCCTGATGACATCTATGACCTATTACAGTTTGAATTAGTCTGTCTTAATCACCGATGAACAGAGTTTTATAAATGGCATTCTAGTAAACTCTTACTAGTAATGTGCATAACAGCACTAAGTTTCTCATCTCCATTTAAACACTGCTAAAGATGGGATTGGCCTTACTTTCTTCCATAACTTTCCATGTTGATAGCTTATAGCTTGTCCTGTGCTCAGTACTAACAACAAATTTTTCACCTGCTGTACAACTTTGACTCTTAAACTACCAGATTATACCAAAAGTTTTTCTTAGACTCTAGTGAATGATCTTGAGTTTTGTTATCCTATAACATAACACCATTTCTTGTCTCCAATAGCTTGTCTGTGCTGCTGACAAGGTGGGAATCAACAGTAAATATCACATTTTCTTTTTTTTCCCCCTAAGATTACTAGCAAAATTATTAAGAGATACTGAAATAATAAGACTGATCCTTAAAGAATCTAGCAAATTCCATGTCATGCATTGATCTATTTTCAACATAAGCCTTCCTCCTTTTGCTGGTCCTTATCTGCCTCACAGTTTTCATACTAATTCTCATCGCTTCCATTTAAATAGTTGCCCATGTACAGACACTTGCTTCCAGGTGGCTAGCATTAAACTCTGGAAAAAGAAAAGGTGTTAAATGAGAAGTGCTATGAGGTGTCATATGTTTGTGATAGAGGGATAAAGGTACAGTATAATTATAAAGACAGAGGAGAAAAACATGTATGGCTAGCCTGGTGAAAGTCTAGTCTATCTGCTGTGCCAGATTTCCACTTACAAATGGCCTAGGACTATTACGTGAAGAAAGATCACCGTGGCTAGAGGAGGAGTGAGAAAGGACCTATTTTCAACCCTTTTCACTTGTTTCTTCTGAGTATTTTTGGAAATTCTCCAGATTCCTTATCACAGAAGTCAGTTTCATGGGCAATTTTATTTATGAGTCATCTCAGTGACTCTTCTGGAGCTACATACCTATAAAAGTATTCAAAATTTCAAAGCCTGGATATCTTATATTGTTTTTATTTATTGAAGTACAACTTTATGTTCCTACTAAATGATTAACTTCATTGCTGATGCTTTATTGGTATTAAAAGATGGACAGATTTATTACATATGGGTGCATAGTTCCACTATTGCAACATCTGGATTTATATGGACAGAGATTCATTGGAAATATTTCAAGTAATATGTGTGTTCATATTGTGGATTACTTCAAGTTTCAGTGCCGTCACATCTAGACATTTAGTCTTGGTGCATATCTATCAAAGCCTTTAGATGAAATCTTGACCACATAAAAACCAAAGAAATTCTGCTAGTGCTGGGATTTCATTCACTGAGTTTTCTTTTGAGTGAACTCTTGAGAGTTCACTGTATTTGACATGAAATTCCTAATAAACACGGAAGTTTTCTAAATTTTTTCTCTAGAAAATGAATTATATTTAAGGAAGAATATTTTATGGTATGAACAATCTTGACTTGGTAAAACTAAAAGCAAATGATAGCAGTACAGCTATGTGAAATATCCCTGGCGTGAAGGCCACATGACATTCGCTTGATTCAGAGTTTGGTCACAGTTATTCATCCACTAAGGTTCATGAAGTTGTCCTGATTTATGGCTAGTTCTGGCCACTACACAGAAACAGTGGTTTCAATTGAATTGTGATAGAGTATTTGTTTCAGATTGAAGCACAGACTAAAACTCAAGGCATAAAGGGTGTCTTTTGTCTTGATTTCTCAATTCATTTTTAAGTGAATTAAACATCTGACAAATAATGGGGCAGGTCTACTTTTCTATACTCAAGTCACTAGAGTTCATTAAGAGTGAATTTGACTCAACATTTCCTCATTGTCAAAGGTCTTTTCTTCGCAGCTTTATAAAAAAGTGAGATTATTTAGACAAATGTGGAATTTTATTATGTGAAACCTCAGGGCTTGACATAGGCAGCATCTGGTATTCAATACAGTGCCAACCTTTGAAAGACTCTAGAGAAGTGCATCCTCTCATGTTTATTTAGTAACTGAGTATTGTAATTCCTGACATCTTAATTATCATGAAATTACTTTTTCTCACTGAAGTCATAAAGACTGTTTGAAATCCTTATTAACAGCAAAGTGAGAGACACAAATTACTGTGAGGACATCAATGGTGTTGAAAGATGACCAATTTATTTTCCAAAAATGGCACAATTCTGTCATTCCTGAAGAGTTACTGAGGGCATTCCAAACAAGTGTATATAATTTTTGAAGCTTAAACACTTTGCCAGGTAGTCTATTTACAATTTTTAAAATTGCCCTTGATTTTAATACCCTCATTCATATGCCCTTTGCAGTGCTCTAAGTTGTGTTACCAGATGCAGTGAACTGAAGAAAGGAGACAATAGGAAGGGTGAATGAACAGCAAGGAATAAGATCATCCAAAAAAAGACATTACTCCAAATTGCTAGTCCCGCTGGGTTGTACCTTCTGCAGACTTGGAGTGGACTGTAACTAAAAGTAAAATTGCTTTTGTAGATCTCACCCTGAAAACAGTCCAAAGTTGTCTATACGCAGCTAGAGCGAGTTGCAGACATGGCTGGTACACTGTCTCCGAACATCCTCCTGAAGCTGTGCAATGGGCCAAAGAGTAAAGGGTGCAGACTTGCCCTTCAGAACCTCAATGCATTCCCTGCTTCTGGAGGAACAGACATGAGATCACTGGAAGGAAAACTCACTACACCACAATGCTGAACCAGACCTTTATTGTTTTGCTAGCCCTGAAGTTTCATCTGAAATGTGGTTTATAATGCTGTAAAATTATAGATCAGGTAAACCTCATTGCAGCTCTTGGGTATAGCTGTCCCTCTTCATTCAAGATAGATGTAAGAAGTCATTATGCTCCTTTGCAGAAACAAGTAGCTGGAATGACTGTAGTCTCTAAACCCCGAACACAATTACATATCTCTGTACAAAACAAAAGCTTGAAAGAGTCAGCTCAGAATGTGAATGAAGTGGGTGGAGTGGTTTTGCTGTTTTAAGCAGGAAATAAATACAAGTGATTCCAAGGGGCTATGTATGTAGGACATACGTAAACATGCAGAAACAGACAATATGTAGAAAGAGCTAATGTCAAATTACTGCCAAAGAACCAAGGAGAAAACCTAGACAGGTTTTGGACTGCTGGAACAGACTGACACGTGTTGAATCTCTGAAAAAAAGAAGCTTTTTCCATATGTATAATTCCTGCTATTCTCAAGGAAACAGGGTGTTTTTAATGTTGCTTTTTAGAAACAGGACTGCACTGTAAAAAGATCAATCTCTATTAACAGTTCCTCCTTCTACTGGGAATAGTCTACAAACCCCAAAATTTTGACCAGCCGTTGGGCACAATAATAAAGCTGGTGACAGAGTGATAAATCTCAGATATAAGCATACATGCTGTTATTAAAGTGATAAATCTCAGATATAAATATACATGCCATTATTAATTGATTTACAGAATACCCACCTCATATTTTCAGATGTAGACCTTCCTTTAAGGTGTTCATAAGAATTATTTATACTTTGGGAGCTGAAACTGGTATATCTACCTATCATTTAAATACCCCAAAGATCTGCTAAATCAAAAAGACATTCCTATACAGGAAAAGAAGTTCTTATTTTTCAATTTTTATGTGAAGATTTAGGTGTCTCTAACCTCCTCAACACACCCTACATCCGTCTCCAGCAAGTCTAGGAAAGAATAAGAGAGAATGTAGGGAGATATCTTTTGAATTTGCCCTCCAGAGCCTTGAAAAAAAGCTTAGAAAAGGAGAGCACCTTTGGGGTAGTTGGCTGACAGTGGCTTGGAGCAAGCAGTGAAGGAATACTCCATTGCCTTGTTCAGGGAAATGGGATTTTGTAGTTACTTGTAAACAAACAGGATCAGCTCAAACAAACAGCCATACAAGAGGACAACCTGTCAAGCTTTGACCCCCTATTCAATTCACTAAAGTATGAGTACATTCCTGACTTATATAGACCAGGAAACAGTTATCTCAAATTATCTTTCCCAAAGCAAATGTTGAGGATAATCCAGGCAGTCCAAATTATTAATTTTCTCTGTGCACATGTAACTGGTCATTTCATTATTAATCAGTGAGTTTCTCTTTTCTATACCTGTAAATAAATGAAACAACTTATGTGGAAGATGCAACACACTCATGAATGAAACATTCCCAGTGCGAAAGAACAAAACATTAATATTTTAAGCGGACACCCCTGAGCTTTCTGTACTTCACAGTATCAGTGAGGACTCCCAGACACTTTAAGGTTAACACCCAAGTATGGAATGCATTTTTTCTACTTTGCTACATAAATATAGGGCATATTGTATCATGGTCACACTAGGGCAGTCGGTCATTACTGTAAATAACGTAAGTATGGATGTTTAAAATGAACACACATATATGTATTTTATTCAACAGTAAAAAGAGCCATCTTGAAGCAGACAACAGTGATTGCTCAAGTGCTCAATACACAAAAAAAAATCTGGCTATTAACACGGCATATGAATGGCATGCTGGAACTGATCAAAGGTCCAGTACTCTGTCTCCAATATATAGTTCATCTGCTTTCCTATCCTTGGCCACTAGCAGACGGTTGAAGACTATAAAAAGGGAGTGTGTGCAAAGTGGTCCTTTCAGAAGAACATCATCCTACCTTCTGGCAATAAACAGTGTAAAGGTTTTCTGAAACAGAGGTTCTGTACAAACTTGTCATGTTTAACAGCCACTGATGGACTGAATAAAGAAAGAACAACATAACAATGATTTAACACTTACTGAAAAGGAGCAGTGGCAGCTACTGAATCTTCAGTGCCACCACATATAGCACCCTGGGTTTTCCTCAGAGATCTCCTATCTAATTACTCACCAAGTTTGACCTGCTTAGCTCGTGAGAGCTGAAAAAATCACAGCCTGAGGTGGAGCAGCTCGGATTTAACTTTTATTTATAAAACTTAATTAGAAGATTTTTTTCTTTCTTTCCATTTTTTCCAGCTCTTCACTGTTAAAATCACATAACATTCTACATATGCACGTACAAACACATAAAGAGTAAAGGAAACCACAACAGTCAGTGAAGTTACTTGCTATAGAAAAAGCAGTGCTGGCATTATCACTTCAAAGGGAAAAGCTATTTTAAAATTTAACTGCCTGGCAGATGCAGCAGATATAGAACAGGAACCAAAGAGAGGTAGGGAGGGAGAGTAGGAAGAGGAGAAAATGAGTGGGGAGGGATAGGAAAGTAGATGAACTGTACATTAATTCAAGGTAAAAATAGCCAAACTCTGTGTACTGACAGTGAAATGTTGCCAGTGTGGAACCCAGTAGCAAAATTCCCATTGACTTCAGTGAAATCTGTCTTTCACTCTGCATCAATAGTTTTATGTACTACAATGTGTCAACACAATTCCTCAATATATTTATTTCCTTTTAGTTTATAGTTGCCAATCATTTATTCTGTAGTAATTCTACAAATATTGTGAAGTCAAGAAGGAAACTGACCCTCACCACTGTTTTCAGTACTAGACTGGAAAATCAGGATAGAAACCTGTCCATTTTTATGTTGTAAATTGCTGTTCACATCAATGCTGTTGTACAAACCATAAATAGCCATTTATAATATATTATACTCCTGTATTTTGAAGCAACTGGTATAGAGTTTTGGCACACTGCTTCCTGGGATTTGTTATCATCTACTACACTGCTGAACTCCAGATGCAATGATGATTTCCAAAGGGAGGGATTTAAAACTATGTTTAGTCTGTAATGCAAGATACATGGAATGGTTAGTCAGTCTACATTGATGCATAACTGATTATTCTTTGGGCTGAAAAATTATTCATGGAAAAGTGTTTTATATACAGACAGTCTGATTGCTGTGGTAACACTGAATAACCTTAGCTGGTTCATTAAATCCATCTATGATAGAATTTTTTCTTTTTCTGTTCTTTGCCAATAGTAGTAATAATCATGTAGACAAGTCATTAGACTATTACAACTTTGTCATTTACTCTTTGATCTGTTCTGAACAGAGTTCAGGTAGCGTGGTTAAAAAGTGACTATCCTTGCCACTGTTGTTCCAGAAGATTGTTCAGGTAAGGTGCATTACAGCAGGTCTGAAGAAATATACCCATGTCAAAATAATTTATGGGACAACCTTTGCCTTGATATCAGTGATCCATTTTGTAAGCACTGGGTGACAGCATTTCATATGAAGCTTTGAAGGAAAGGAGATGTAGTCTTCTCAGTGCTCCTAAAACAACTGCGGCAGACACATACACTTTTAAAAAGGGGAATCAAACTCTGTGAATCAGGTAATTTTCTGAGTGGCATATGGGAAGCAGATACAAACTCATAGCTCCACATGTATCTACCTTGTGGAGAAGCTCAGAATGCAGGAAATAGCAAAGGGTGACCCATGAACTTAGGGGATCATAGCTGAAGGACTGTATGTAGCCCTTTATAAGGCCTGTAAAAAGATGATGGGACTTTGCAACTTAACTGAAGATGGCACAATTCCAGTTTTGGCTTTTTTTGGCAAATGATTTTCTCTCTTTCTCGTAACCAGGAAAATGAAAACAAAGGAGTCTGTTAAGAAATAAGAAATACCTTACCAATTTTGTTTGTTTTCCTGAAAGTGGCATTTAAACTTAGCTTTGTTCATGTAGGTGCTAAGAAAATGTTAGATGGGGTTTTTATTTATCCAGGCACTACAGAATGGTCATTATCCTCTTATCAGGATAAAAACTCACTATGATTTAAGAGATGACAGTAAAAGATATAGAAGACAGTAAAAGATATAGAAGAGACTAACGCAAAGAACAGGGTAAATCCACTGTTTCCAAAGGAAAATGCAAAGTCTTACAAATCAGCCTAGTGAAACAGACTAACTGATAGATAATTATATTAACAGCAATCATATTTCATACCTTTATCTTATTCACTCCATCTTGTTTGTGTTTCCTCCTGCTTACTTCTCCATGTCTGTAAAGTTCAGGCCATTTAAAGTTCCTTTATCTGTATGATTGGGTTGACAGCTATTTAATTAAATTTTAAAAAATCAGCAGTTTTGCCCCATAGCCTCAAATGTTGAAGTCCTTGGCTGATAAAAAGGCTTGGTAACAGGTAAGTCCCAAGGAAAAAAACATTTAAAAGGAAATGCCCAGGGTTAAAAATAAAGAAATATATCTAAAATGCAAATTATTTAATTCAATGTATAAAATTATTTGGCCTTTATTTCACATACATAGCTATGATCATTTTGTGTTAAATGAATCTGAGGAAATGTGGAAGGTTCTAAACATAAAAATATGAAAAATATTATACCTGTAATATTTCTAAGTGAGATAGTTACATTGTCTAGCTCCCAAACTACTTTACAGGCTGACTGCACTTTATATTAGCCTGGAGACTGAGTCTGCTACAGCTCCCCTGATATACTGCAGATTTCAAAGTTAAGATTTCTCACCTCCTTGAAGTCTTGCTTTCCCATTGAAAATATTTTCATCTGTTTACAAATGTGTCATGAAATGGAGCTCTCACATCTGTGCCCACATTTGTAGAAGTCAGCTGAGTCTTTGCCACTGACCCATGGCAGAGGAAGCTGAAAATATTCAATTGAAGTGTTTAAGATTTGCATCACAAAATCAAGATCAATATCTCTGTTTGAGACAAACTGTCCTTTCCTGAAACAGCCTAACTACAAAATATCAGAAAAGAGGTAAAAATGGAGATACACGCTTTTAATAGGTGGGGAATAGAGGAAATGATAGTAAATAAAACAAAAACAGGATGTCCCTTAACTTCATTTAGGTTTTGCTATTTGGTCTCTTCATGATAGTTTTTGGTATTTCAGTTAGATTTTTCGTTGGTAAGTATGTACATAATTGGGCCATTTTAACACATCAGAGCACTATGGGATATTTTAACTAAATAGAATCCACTCTAGCCCATTAAAGAAGCTTACTCAGTAATTTAGTCTTTAAAAGAACAGGTTGACATTAAAAGACAAACTTTCCATGCTCGTCAAAAAAAGAAAGCACCTAAACCAAGAAAATAATGGTATCTGTATTCTTCTGATGTTAATTATCTCTTTTGTTGTGGATTCTACTCTCAAATAATGAACCTAATCTTCTGTTGAGCTACCTTGCCTTCAGTTTGGGATACGTAACTCACGTCACAGTCAATTCTTTAACAGCTGTGCCTGTAACAGTGGAGACTTCCCTCCCAAAACCCCAAAGAATAATTGTATTCGTGTGGTTTTAGGATATGACCACACGAATACACGAATACAAAACTGAGGCATGATTTTTCAGAGTGGTTTGTGCTTTCAAAACCCAGCTGATATTGATGTGGTAACTGTGGGTACTCATCCCCTAAAAATATTCTCATACTAAGCATAAACTAAATATAATATTTTTATACTAAGTATCCAGTATTTGAGACATCAAGACCAGAGGCACCTTTTCAAAATTTTGTTTTGTACAGCAAACGTCTTTTCATGAACTCTCTTTTACATAATCTGTACCTTCTGGTGCCGTTACACAAGCAAGATGTAACAAGCTCAAAAAACCCCCCAAACCCTCTTTAAAATTGTCTTAAATTATTCCCTATCTCAATTTTGCTGGTTTTAAATAAAATATTCTCTTTAACTATTTTGAATTCACTTCTGAGAAACAGTTCCCACACTTTTACTCAGATCAATCCTCCATAGAAAGCATTCTGGAGACTTTAAAATGTATGTGCAGTCGGCTGTCCACTGGTTTATGGAGCAGAATGGTGGTACATCCTCTGTAACTTTAGTGAAGGTTTACGTCATAGCATTCTTTTAAAGGGTAACTGTTCTAAAATAATTTCAAAGCAAGCCAACAAAAATCTACAGGTGATCTATGCTGTATCATGTATTCATTAGAACTCCTAATAAAGTCAATGATAACTTTGCACGTATGTCATTTGTTAACATAGATGTTTTAGTCATGTTAAACATACTTTTGCTTCAACATACTGTTGCTTCAGAGAATGGGCAGGCAGAAATCATGCTGGCCTTTAAAAGCTCATATAAATATACTGAACAGTGTAAGAAGAATTAACATCAGAACTTTCGCTGAATATGACCAAAGCTTATTTTTCTTATTATGGTTTTTTTAAATTATTATTATGTACCTTATTTTTCTATTTGCTGTGGAAGCAGACATCAAAGTTTAAAGTAAATATTTCACAGGCATTTTGGTCAAGTTCTAATTTACGTCATTTTGTTCAATTTATTCACAGATGTTAACTTAATGATATATGCAAAACCATGATCTAAAGCAATACTTAGATGCTTAAAATAGGCATTTTCTAAAAGTAGATTTTTCCCCCCAAAATTAGCCAGGTTAGCAAAGGGTAAAGTGATATTTTTCTTTGATATGATATATAATTTACAATGCCAAGCACATATGCCATCTGTTGACTGTTGAGAATGACTAGAAATATGACATTTTCAGGAACATAATAACAATTAGAATATTACTAAAATGCATTGAATACAATAGGCAATTATAGTAATTATGTAGATAATCACAGAAAACGAGGTATACTGAAGTTGCATTGGTTATTTGATTTATGTCTTTAAAATCTGCATAATTTGCAAGAACTCTTTTGTCTGCTTAGAGAATGTGAAGGAACATTTTATCACTGTGATTCTCAGTGCATATTTTATAACAGTGTATAAATGTGTTCGAGCATGAAGGAAAAAGGGAGGTACTACCAAATATCAGTATCCCAGGTCTTTCTTATAAATTAATATCTGTAAGTTTTCATTGCTTCCTCATAAGTGCAATATCTTTCAATAGCATGGAATATAACCTATGGGACTGCAATTCAAATATGTAAGACAAAGGGAACGAAGAAGCAAGATGCTGGAGTGACGCATCTATGTTACATGCAGAAGGCCACTGAAGTCATGTTAAAAATTGCTTCTTTTTAGTGGCAGCGCTGTGGCTACTTCTGGACCAAGTGGCCTATCAACAACAATAGATTAATGGTCTGGTGTTTTCACATCCTACTAGCAGCTGTATTATATAGCATGCTTGAATTCTCAAGAAAATGACATCTGATCCTGGGTAGAATTACTGTGTGGGCATAGAAGGTAACAGAGTAGGTACATAACTAACAAGGATGTATCTCAAACCCTGAACAATCATCAAAGTTCTATGCTGGAAAACCTTTAATTCTTTTCAAAGATTTGTGGTGAACTGAATGGCCAAAATCCTATTCTTATTTCAGACAATGATAAAACTCTGCTTGACTATGCCAGGAAACATTGGGTACAAGTACCAAGTAGTACATTCTGATAAAGAATACTGACACCTCATACCTTTTGTTAAGGCTTTGAGTGATTTTTATTGAGTAAACAACTGAAGTGACTCAACATTTATAGGAGACAGAGCATGTGAACAAGGCTGATTTCTTATTTTGGCAAGAAAGCCATGTGACCTTACAAAGGACATGTTTTCTATCTGTCCCTCTCTACTTCATCTATAATCCCTAAATAAGCTTTTATTCATTGCTCTTGTCTACCTAAAGTATCGGCTTTTCACGGCATGCAACATCTGATACTATGCAATTGCACAGTCTCCAGCACAATAGAAATAGCGTTAGATGGGCCTCCCAGGCACTGAGGTCCTGAAAATTTACATTCAGCTTTAAGCATGCAGAGGTATGGATTAAAAAAAGAAATAATTAAAACGTAGGCTTTAAACAGATACACAGATGCACTCCATATATTTCCCATAGTACTGTTGCTTTCTAAATTTGTAATAACCTTACAATAACTCCCTCATGCATATTTGATGTGAAACACTACCTCTAATAGAATAGTTGAAAGGAACTGTGGTAAGTCCCTTTTAGTTTTTTTTCCATTTTGCAAAGTGACCAGAAGTTGCAAACTACAGATTAGGTTCATTTAGATGAAAAAAGCTTACATCTCAAGGCAATAATACACAGTCGTAAAGTTTAGGGGAAAGGAGAGAGTTAATTATTTCATTATTTCTATTTCTGTCTTTGTGCTTCACCTAACTAAAACATTCATGTTCCAAGGCAGAACTAGAATCTGTGATTTGTGATTATTTTGTTTTGGTTTTTTTCTAGGATCTCTGGGAGGGATCTCCACAAAGAAACCTTGATGATTCTCCAAGGACAACTTCAAGAAGTCAGAGTTTTCAAACATTGGCCACACTATTCTGTGGTCAAGAAACACAAGGAGAACTCCTGCTTATGAGCCAAGTTTTACAGCAAGGTTGGCAAGTTAGCACCTTGGGCCTGATGATGATGAAGGAAGTGAGATAAAGGTTCATGAAGAAGCCCAATAAGATCCCAAATAACTGTTATGATGTATCATGTCAAAGCTCTTTTCATATGATGTTTCAGGAATCTGTCATAAATCACTCAGCCTCACCAGGCTTTGATGTACCTTCAGACATTGTCCTTGCACAGAAGCTTACAGTGAAACAGAACTTCCTTGCAGCAATTATTTTCTGCTTTGTAGAAACAACACCTCAAAATGACTCCCCAGAGTGAGCAGATGATTGTGGCCTTTTTCTTGTCAAAGTCAGAGTCTTAACATTTTAAAGTTTTTAATAAGCATTTTAGTATAGTTTGCGAGCATGGAAGCTGCTCATTATGAGCTAATTGTTTCAAAGAGTTGCTGAAAGTGCTTAAATGTTAAATACATGCTACTGTAAGCAAATATTCACAAGTCTTTCAAAACAGATGTTTGAGAAATGGTAGTCTGTCTGCTCATGGTAGCAGTACACAAAGGACATGAATAAGTAGGATTTAATAATAAATATGCTCACAACTACATGGATGCTAATCCACAATGTTTCTTTTTTTTTATTTTCAATTAAATGCATAAGGCAGCAATAACCGAAATAGTTTTTGTAAGACCAAGTTCACTGCAGACACCAGTAATTCCTGGCTTTCTTCTGTTCTCCCATTCACCTCTCCCCGCAGGTTTCCCACCCACTCTCTCATGCCTGGGCCGGGCCCTCCCAGTCCCGACACCCACTCACCCATCTTGTTTTCTTCTGACAGCTGGAGCTCTGTGTGCACTCCATTCATGACAGACCACTCCATCACAGCATGTCTCGCACCCTTCGGGTCCACTTCCACTCACAGAAGAGCCCACCTCTTTCTATGCCATTTGCTTGGTGGGAGCTACCATGCCCAGAAGCCCCTTTGCTCCACTTTACTCCATAGAAGGCTCTGTGCTTCCCCACCTTCCTTCAGTCCCCCTGCTTCCCTGCTGGGGTTATGAACACAGTATTTTCAGTCTTTGTGCGCACACCTTTTTTTTTCTCCCTTGTTGTTATTATTTGTTTGGGCGATAATAATTTTGATGTCGAGATATCTTAAACTCTGTAAGGCAAAGTAGCAATGTTGGATAGGAAGACACTAAGGGCGCTGTCCGTTACAGACAAGTACAGAAATACTAAAGCTGAGATTCTGCCAAACAACATGGCAAAAGCTCCATTGTCCTCCCTTTTGCCTTTTGTTGTTGTTTGTCCTTATATGACCCCTAATCAATAGCATTCTGTTGATTGATTCCTGGAATATTCCCTGGTATTGACTGGCTAGGACATTCAGCAGATACTGCATTACAAACGGATAGGCAGATGTTATTATATTGTTAATCTGCCCTTACAAACTTTAAGAACTGATATTTTTTACTTTCCTATTTTTACTTTCGATTCTTATGGTTTTCAGTTGGTTTATTGTACTACTTTGTTTACAGCCAGTTTTCTTTGGCAATCTGCTATGGAATACCATATGGTTTTATTTTTGGTGGATTCATTTGCTAGTACTTAAATATGTAGCATATCATCGTACTTTGTGGTCATTAAGGCATCTAGGGGAGAGATCTCTGCACTACTGAGCTCAAAACCTAGGTGAGAGACAGACCCTTACACCTGTACAGATTACCAGCACAGCAAAAACAATCAACTGCTAAACAAGTGTCATATTTTTCTCATTAAATTAAATAGATGAGATTTCTGATCTTAAAGCATTGAACAAAAGATTGAAACAGAGCTAATTGCTGTAGTTCAAATACACTGTTAATTTATATCACAAAGTTCCAAGACAGTAAATACATTACTACAGCATTATACTTAGCCTGATCTTATTTTTCTCCTTTCTGACCCTGGAGAGTTCTGAATTTTTTTTATTTTGGGTTTGTTCTGTTTTGATTTTTAACAGATAATTTCTTATCCATTTCTCTTCCCTCAGAAAGTCTCTCAGCCTTTTATTATACTGAATTGGAGCTAAAAAGACCCTTCTGATCTGTTTCCAAGAGTGAATTAGAAGAGCAGCTCTGCACAGACAAGCAAAACCTGACATCCAGTCTCCCTTAGCTACATTTTTCTGTACTTATACATTTTAACCATTATCACTCATTTATTGTAATCTCCTGTGGCTTTTGATATACCCAGAGTGTTTTAGCTTGTCTCCACGTATTTCTCATGACCTTCTACTTCTGTTCACAGCTGTACCCCTCCCTTCTTTCTATTATTATACCTTTTCTCTTTATGGTGAACCACCCACAAACTATGCCAGAAGTTCAAAACAAGAAACTGAGTTTGCTGAATCAGCAAGTGCCTTGAAAAAATAGAATTGAAAAATACTTTGCTGCTAGGGCAACAAAGAAGGAAGTTTCTTTATTGCCCAGATGTCCAGATTGCACTTCTTAGGCTCCTTGGAACGTGAGTGCATTCATGCACTAGTTTTCTCTGTTAAACATTTGTATTGAAGTACACCTTTATTAAATATCCCTTCAGTTAGATCTCTCTTGCATCTCTAGAAGGTGGGACTGAACTGTTACAGCTTATTCCTGTATTTAACAATTTGTCTGCTGTAAACAGGGTATGCTGGGATATTAACAATGACAAGCCATCATGGTTAGTCTCAGAAGAGAAGGTGCAGAATGCCTGAGCAATCTTTTGGAAGCAAAGCTTTACCCATCACCTTGGCATGATGACTGCTTTTTTTTTTATTTGAAAATACCTGTGTTCGAAGCGGAGTTTGAATGGCAGAGCTGAATCAGAAAGGCTGGTCATTTACGCCCCATGGGCTTTGTTCCATTAGGAAACTTTGAGATTAGACGAAGATTTCAGTTCCTGCAGAACTGAACCGTTAGAACTTTTTATCATTTTATAGAAACAGTGTTGAAGTCAAAGAAAATATTCTCTAATCTTCATCTTACTTCACCAACCTGATTTGCCACAAGAGGGCAGAGGCTTATGTCACTCAGCTTCATCTGCTGTCATATAAGAATGTCAGGAATCTCTAATGGGGAAATTTATCATGGTTTAAATACCAGGGTGAAAAATGAAATTCCATTAACTAGTTTAAAATGGCTTTAGGCTAAAAAGCCAAACGCAGCAACAGAACTCTGTCATCTCTGCTGCAATGAATACAGCTGCCATAGTTTGTTTGTAAGGCATTAATTACTACGCAATTATGTAAAATGGGGGCTATATAGAAACATATTATGTATGGAGAAAGGCTTTGTTAGTTTAAAAAAATATGTCAAGCCAAGATATTGAAACTTTTATGTAAATAGTGTCAGTTTTTTCATTGCAATAAATGGTAGATTTTGGAGTTGGAAGGTGTTAGGATCCAAAACTATTATGCTATTTTTATGACAAGTCACACTTTGGGTGTAAACTACTTCATGAACCATTTCTCCCTTTCTCTTTGTTATTTTGGAATTTTTTTGGCTTGTTTTTTTTTTTTTTTTAATCTAAAGATAAACCTAGAATGGTTTAAAATTATCCGCATTTGATTAGCAAATGCCTCATAGTGAAATAAATTTTGTAAGATATTTAGCAAGCTGTACTCAGTACTTCACACAGGTATGATCCCCTTAATTATCTCTTGCACTTTACTGGGAAAAGGACAATGACTGGGGTTTGTATCCCTAAATCAGCAAAAAGATGAGAGAACATTTATCTGAAACTCGATCTAGTCTTAAATGATGTTCCAGAGTTTTCGTCAGTAAGGAGTTTGAAAAGCACTGGCTTAAAAGTACAGTTTAGCTGGCAAAAATGAGTGAATCTGCTGCTATAGGCATAAATAGGCCTTCTTTTAGAAGAGACAGTATTAGAAACCATGAACGCATGGTGCACTGACCGGCTGTCATTACAATGCACTGCTGGCTTGTGGCTGATTGGGTAGTAGAGAAACTCAAATCAATACAATAATATTTTATATTTATATTCTCCACTGGTACAATGAGTTTGATGCAAAACGAGGAAATGAAAAAATCCAGTTTACTATTTTCACACTGGGGTAATTTCCATTGCATGCACTGACTTTCACCACATCAAAACTTCTTATAAATGGAAGTTGATGGAACTATAACTTAATGATTTGTGGGTTTCGATCCCTCCTGTTTCCTCCCCCCAATTTTCTTCTGTTGCTTTACGAAACAAGAAAATAGCACAGAATATTTTTTCAACATAGCAGCTTATATACTTCAGTTGTAATTATATTCAGATTTAAAAAAAACGTTTTACATAGTTTATGAGCTGATTTAACTACTGAAATGAAACAGTCAATATCGATAAGTGAAGCATTTGTCATTAACACACATTGCTTAAAAAGAGCAGGTATTTCCCTTTCCTTTTACAGATATTGCAGCTGTAAAGCAAGAGCCTGTCTCAGTTTTTTTACTAAGCCTCAGCTTAGTGAAAGACTATGCTACAGAAGGAAGCAAGAGAGGAAAAGTTAATGCTATTAAAGCATATTCTAACAAAGTACAGATTTCTGAATTGTGAGATAGCTACCACATCCTTTCTCCAACACCTTTTTAAAGATACTGCTAGACACAATTGGTGGGAGGAGACACAGCATAAATCCCTGAACATTTACAAGCTCACAAAACCGATAGCGATGATTGTAATTATCAAGAACAGAATGAAGGTAGTAGTTATAAAATTCTGTTAAGAAAACTGAGTTAGCACATTGCTCTGTCAAAAATGAAAACCTACTCATAAGAGGGGAAAAAACCCAACAGCCTTCTCTCTACCTTAAAGTATTTGGAAAAAAATCAGAACCCCCCCCCATTTTTCTTCTTAGGTAAGAAGATTTAAAATTCTAGAAGCTGGAATATATAAATTTCAAAAGATTTTAGGTGATAATTCTGTTGCACAATTCCATGGCCACTTACTATTCCCCATGGCCTTTAGATTATGCCTTGGAATCTCTTGTCGTAGACCACTGATTAAAAGGGCTCCAAAAACTACTCTCCATTAAAGCTACTGGGGACTTTAAAAACACAGTGGGTGTTCTTGTTTTTACAATTGGTAAACAGACTAGTCTACCACCTGTGAATCTGGCTCCCCAACAGTCCCTGGCTCCCCCACAGTCCCTGGCTCTGCAATTGCCCACAGGCTACCAAAGGGACAGTGAGGTCAAGTGAGCTGCAGGGAAACTAAACAGCATTTTATCAGAAACTTGTCTACTTTCATTCAAAAGATTGACTACAACGACCACATTTCCACTTTTTTCCCTGACAAACCAATACTACCTGATGGAAATGTTCCATCAGGAATTTTCCCACCAGGCCTAGTCTCTGTTTTAAATTAACTTGTGACAGCACTAGCATGGTTAATGCTTCAGGGACAACAATCGAAGGACTGATTCCAGCTTGTTTTCCCATTCTTAGACTAGGCCTTGGACAACTGTTACTACCATGTCAGCTGTGATTATTGCAGTTGATCTGACTTTTTTTCCAGTATTTGAAGGAATACTAGCATCTGAAAGACCATTTTTTGGGGAAAACCAAATGTAGTAATAAGCAGCGACCAAACAGCTTCCTTAAAACAAGGCTATTAATTTAGGATGAAAAGAAAGGGACAAAGTATTTCCAACTTAGGCAGCAGCAAAAACTTGGGGTCTGATTCTAAGAGGATGAACCAGGGAGTCACAGTTAGGCACCTAGGTTCCTCTCAGTAGTAAATACAGACAGACAAGAAACTCAGTAGGCTGGCCCACAAAGACCCTTCTGTGAGTGTGTGTGTGGATACACAATTCCAGCCAATAAACCACTGTGAGCTCAGCATTAAAACCTCACCAAATGTACCAGTGACAGTGTGGCATATTAAGGGACATCCATGCATGCAGGGTCTACAAACTGTAATAATTTTCTGAAGACAGGAACTTAATTAGTTGGGACTCACTTTTTCTGGAACTTAGCTGGCTGATGATACCTGCCTTTTTCAAAACAATTCACCAATTAGGCTTATCTGTTCAAAAGCATTAAAAACTGTGCTTTTGTTCTCCTTAGCCTGTGCAAATTCAAAGCTATGCCTCCCCCTTCCCAAGCATACATCCCAGCCACCAGAGTGTGGGGAAGCTACTTACAGCAATGATGAAAATCAGGCCCAATATATGTTAGTCTTGGATTAGAATACATCAGGAACTCTATTTGCATAGCTTCCAAAAATAAAACCATACAATAGACACCTTAAGCTCTTCAGTCAGTCTTTTTCTGATGTGAGAAGAAGGCACATTTAGCTGAGTTAAAATCACTTGTAAATTCTCACAATTTCAACTGAGACAGGTTATCACTGCAAAACAGTAGTACCAAAGACAAAGAAATTAAATAATGTATTTTCCTTTAATAGCTGGATTAATTTGTACTTTATTCATATTTTTAAATGTCATTTGTATATCCAGAAGGTCAGCTATCATTCTTGTACCCTTTGAATAAGACAGCAGTGAAGGGGAGTGATTAAAAAAAGCTGTAATTTTAATGAAGTTTATGTTCTTGATTGGTTTTCTCCAAGAATTTTGCACATGCATAATACCTTACAGCCAGGCCTGAGTCCTAGCCATTAGTTCTGCCAAGTATAGGAGATATCCATAACCCTTCACAACAATGCAAAACACATATTTCTGCCGAATAAAGTCTGGCAGTATTATTAATCTTTTTGCCACTTAATAGGCCTTTATATTAGATATCTACTTATCATGCTATTCTCTTCAGACTTTCTAATTTCTTTGGACCGTTTTCAAAAATTGGAATATTCCTTCCCCAAAGATTTAATATCAGTAAAGCTTTAAACAGCAAAGGTGGATCTGAAAGGACTTGCCTGTTGCAAATTTGGGACAGTACCACAGCAATTAGAATATCACAGTGAATTACAAAAGTACTGAAAAAACTAATTGTTCTGAGGCAGTGATTTAAATGAGAGTCAAATGAAATTCACAAGATGAAGTTGGCCAAAAGCATTGTTGTGAAAGGAGAAAAATATGATTGGTAGAGGTACATCTGTGATAAGCCTACATTAACATTTTCAAAAATATTTAAGTGACATTAACAATTAATGGTATGATATGAAAACCACAAATGGTTCAGTTAAAAGAAACTAAGGAAGCTATTACCCTTTCTCAGGTGAGATGCAGGAAATAACAGTGTGACTGCTCCTCACTGGTTTCACTGCAAAGTGAAATGGGCTCACTTAATCTTTGAGCAAACCTGTTCAAATTTACATTGAAAAGATACGCAAAATACAGATTTCATTGCTGAATCTTATTCGCAGCAAAGGAAATGAGAAGTTTTAAAACTGCAACACTTGTACCATTTCCATTCATCAAGCAATACCCTAAACTCCTGTTTGAAAAAATACCTTGAGATATCTATATCACACAGTAAAAAAGTACGTAGACACATAGGAAGTAGCCCTTAACAGCTTACTTTTCTACTGGAAACTGCATGTTACCGCAGTGCCCGGCTTGCTACAGTCATACGGTAGGCTCTGAAATCTCATAGATAACCTGTGTCTGCAGTGGCTGTGATCTTTTTTGCAGGTGGGTCTACAACTGACCAGCATGAGGTAAAGACTGGGTAGAGTTGATTGATGCTGGATACGTCAGAGAACATTCTCCTACAGTACTTCTGGAAAGCTCTCTCCATTTAATGCTTCTTCTGCAGTCCTGGACTGTAATAGAAAAATCTTCCCCTTTAGGATCCAACCCCCCCCCCAAAAAAAAGATTAAAATATCAGTTAGCTCCTGTGTAAGTGTGCCATGGGTTTTGGACCAGACAGTTGTTATTCCTTCAATCTTAGAACTATCTGACTCCAAACCGATACCAAAGATTTACAATTAACAGATACTGCTGCGAGAAAACATTTTGTGTCATGGCTGTCTCACTAACCATGCCAGTATTACAATGTAGTTTATTTGGAAATACGTAACTCAAGTATTGTTAGAGAACCCAAATTGGTATTCTGATACACATAAGTGTAGCCATTTTCAAGTAATAAATTGAATTCATACAGCAGCTTATAAAATATTATCCACTGCAGAGCTTCTTTTTAAGGGAAGTAATGATTTTAAACATGGTTTGCTGTATCACAGTAAACTGAAACAGTTGAAATGATTTAATTTTGAGAAGATCCTTTCACAGCTGCTAGGTCTGTGCACTTGCAAGTTCTGACCTGATACAATTTTAATTCTTTCTTGTCATGCTGTTAGTTACACTGAGAGGACCATATTTTTACTCCTCTATGTTAGATGAATTTTAACAATGAATTTCAGGGTCGTTGTCTTAACTCCTTCATGTCTTTCATAACACAGACATTTCAACCTGTTGTACCAAACATTTTTTTATCTGATGCAGTAAACTATTTCAACAATTGCTCCTTTGCAAGACACTATGAAAACTATATATTAATTAGTGCAGCTCATATATTTCACCAAGGACATTGTTTTTTCCATTTGTGGTAGTATGATCAATGACCTCAAATAAACAACCTTTAAATGCAGAATAAATTTAAGGCAAAACAAACTATTTAAATCCATACTTTTCCATGTAGTAGCACAGAAACATATACAACTAGAACAATAATTGAGAAATCTTTTTAAGATTTTTCAGATTTGATCTTACCTAACTTATGGGAACAGTTTCAAAAGAAAATATATCTAATGTGTTAATCTAAGTTCCATACAGGCAAAATAATTTACTTTTTGTATCTGGAATATATTTAATTTCAAAAGATACGATTAGAAATAACACAAGAATGAGGTATCAATAGCAGCACACCAAGAATTTTAGAGAGCATTGAGAAGATTCCAAGTAGTTTCCACTTTCAAGAACTTTTAGAACTAAAAATTAATCAGAAATATAATTTGATCAGTATTCTTCAAACTTACACAAAGAAAGGTTGTAGCCTGAGAATAATAAAAAAATGTTGATGTTCAGAACACTACTCTTTTTAAACATCTGATGAAGGGAGCAATTTGAGATTGCAATACAACCCCAGTTATAAATCCTTAATTTACAAGGCCTTCCCTTGAAAACTTGGGAACCACTGATCTATTACAGCTTTGAGTTTTGGGCATTATGAGTCTGTGCTGCAATACTATGATCTAATTTTTTACAAGAATCAATCATAATGTTATAGACCAACAGTGAAAATAATTTTACTGAGAACAGAAGAGAGTTGGGAGATCCTATGAAACATTTAAAGATGATAATTATGTGGCAAATGTCACAAAGAGACAATAAAAGCAAGACATAAGAGATTTCACCCATCACTGAATTAATTAAAAACCCCACAAAACCAATGAATCATTACTACAACTTCTATGCAGTACAGTTCAGAGGGTTATGTTTCAACAGCAGGTGTACTTGTCACCCTCATTATAAATCTCCTTGTAAGGATATGAACTTCATTTAAGGTTACTATGCTTGTGTTCCTAATTACTGAAATTCACATTTTCCATCACAGTGTAATATGAGCTTTTAGCTTTCTAGATGTTATTCCAAACAAAGAGAAAAAATTGGTGATAGTGCCTGAACTCTGATGGTAGTTAAGGCCACAGTATCCCTAATTTTACAAAGAAATACAGGGGTGATTTTATTCATTCAACATGAATGAATAAACTTGTGACAAATCTATATTGTCCTGCAAGAATCAAGAATAATTCATTTCTGTGCAAAGTCAGTGTAATGCACCATCAAAGGACAAGTTTTAATATTCCACAGGGTATCTGTGATTTTAGACCATGGCTGACAGTAGAAGCTAAGG
>VXBO01008632.1:3404-25191 GCA_013400135.1 Rhinoptilus africanus
AGCCTACCTGTGCTCAGTACCTGCCATAAAGCTGAAGTTACACAACTGGTCTTGACTGAATTTAAAAGCCAAGTGTATTACAATGTATGTTTCATTTGAGGATCTTGTTTATAGTATATTTTTATTATGTGGAAATCTCAAAAAGCAAGCTGACATTCAGTAGTCATGAAATATGCTGTCTTAAAAAGTTCTCTGGACTGTAAGAAGTCTTCACTGTGTTTTGGGGGTTTTTTAATGTATATGAAACAGATAAACAAGATTAAAGACTTCCTGCCTCTTAAAGTAGGATATTACTTTTTTACTAAAACACACACACAAAAAAAAAAGACACCACAAAGATCCAGAACAGGAGTTTGATATTAATCCATGGTGAAGATAAAGCAAATCTACCCAATTACCCAAATCTACCCAAGTTTTACCCAATTAATTTGGGCAAATTCTTTTCCTTTCCTCACATTTATCATCATGCAGGCACCTTGTGTTCAGGTTTCTACTGGTTTTATTTATGCAGATATCCATAAAAAGTTAAAGTCAGGAACTTCATTCAATCCATGCCACTCATCTGAAACTGTCTGAGCAATTACCTAACCATTTTATAGGCAGAAAGATAAAGTAATTGCTCAGTTAGTTTCAGACTCCTTACCATAATTTTAAGCGCGTCATCTTATTAAAATGAAATATTAACAAAAGTGGCTTTATTTCACTTTATTTTTAACTATTTTCCCAGAATTCTGCTAGCAGTAATAAAAATTAGCAAGTCAAAACAGTAAGTAGTAATGGTATTTGTAAACACTCGTGGAGTAGCAAGAGGGCTGGGCGAGAACAGGAGAATTACACCTAAATTTTGGATACTGAATGAGGCAGAAACTCTGTTAACTCACAAATCACTTCAGTAGAAAAGCAGCCCTTTCAGGGGCCCATTCATCATATCTGCAACAGAGGCCTGAAATCAGGCAAGACAATGGGGCAGCCTAGAGGGGAAGGAGAGTGAGATAAGTGAGCTCTACCACAATTTCCCTACGCTCCCACAAAACTCAGCACTGGGACACACACTCTGAATTGCCTTCCGGGAGCATGTGTTATGCTCCACTGACTATAGAGAGGAAGAGACTGACCAGGCCAACACTTAACCTGCGAGAACAGCTCCACACCTCAGCTTCACCTTTCTATTTAGCATTGAAAACATTCTGTATCATTTTCTTAATGCTTCCAGGTCCACATTAATACCCTCTGCTGACTCCCATCGTCTGCGTGACCACCACAGAACCTGTCTGTCATGGATAGCTCAACATGCTCCTGCCAGAAGCAGAAGAGCAACAAGACTACCACTTAGCTACCTCTGAATTAAGAGCCCCCAGCAAATCCAATGCACTGCTCATTCATCTGAAAACCAGCCTTCCCCTTACACACTTTTAACCCACTTACACAGTTCTATACAGAAACAGTATTTTTAATTTATAGCCCAAATGCCTATATTACAGGAGTGAACCACGCATAGCTATTGATCTCCATCGAAAGAAACACCTGCAGCCATTTTTAATCAATACTCTGAAACTCACTTAAAAATCTATAATTTCCCACAGAAAGGATTTACATCCGACACAGTAAGTAACCTAGGGAAGTTTTTACAAATTATTGACAGAAAAAGTGATAAGTGAGTCTTTTGTGCCTCCTATGCAATTCCACTAAACGCTAGAGTGTATCTTTGAGCTGCTCGCTCGTCATTCTTGCCTACCCTGGCACATAATCACTGCTCACAGTCAGGTCCACATCAGCTGGGTATCAGCCTCAGCGAGAATGGTCAGTCCTAGTAGAAGAACTAATAACGGGGTAATAATTTTTCAGATGAGTGAGACACTACATTTAAAATCATTTTAACTTAGACTGAACAGCTAGCTACATGGAAATTTTTCATACAAATATCTTCTACATAAGGTGAAGCTCTCCTAAATATTATTAAAAGTTCCCATTACTGGAACATAACAATAGGCCTTCCAAAATCAATTCTGTCAAAGCACAGAACCAAGACCAAAAAAGAAAAAAAAAAAAGGAGGGGGAGTGATCCCTAACTTATGACAAATACTTATAGCGAAGTATTTGTCAAAGAAGGCTTAAGAAGAGCTCTGCCTATGTGACAATGTAACATTAACCTTCTTAGGAGGCAAGTCTGATCTGCGGTTCCAGATAAGAAATGAACACTTCTGAGGAACCTGCAACTCCACCCCGTGCACAATCTGCTCGGATCTGTGTAGAAGGCTCTCGTCTGCTTCAAAGAAGCTGCAGACAGGCACAAATAAAAGGCGTGGGGAGACAGGAAGGAAGAAGTCTGTGGCAGACAAATATGACAGAAAACTCGACAGGTGATGAGTGAAAGGCCCTTAAGGAAGCTTGGCTCACCGAATTTTTCATTAGTCTGGTTTTATGACCATTTAAAATACTTTTTGTTAAAACGATGCTAAACCTTCCTGTTCCTATAGTTTAAGGATTACACCACCACAAAAGCACAATGTTGCAGTTAGCATGACACCAAATACTTGTGCAAACAGAATCAAATAGCAACATAGCACTTGTTAATTTAGATCATTAGAATAAATTATTTTAATTCCCAACTACAGAAAAGGGGAAAAATGTCTAGTTTTGATGCAATTAAAACTGATTTCTGATCATTCATCTTCTTTCCTTTTCATTTCAACTACATATAATCCAAACACAACGAACTATGTTTTTCCTGACAAACTAGAAAAAAAAATAAGTTGATACTTAGTTCTGTGGAAAATATGAGGGCTCAAAGCATAGAATTTCCAACAGAATTAAGTGCTTATAATAACCATGGAGTCCAATAAACCACATCTGCCCCAAAAAGCCACAATCAACACCACTAAGCAGAAACCATGATTACATTTATAAGTGCACATTTGTTGCACTTGAAGTGGAACACTATTTCAGATAGAGTCATGGAGAAACCAGCCATCTACATACCAATATGATATGAAAACTGCCATAGTGGTATCCGTTCATCATTGATCATAGCCTTCTTTAACCTGAACATTATGTTAATTTAAAAAAAAAAAAAAAAGGGCAACTTTTCCCTAGAAAATAAACATGGATCAGCGAAGTTCTAATAACCATCCAAAAGGTAGAAGGGGGTGGTGAGGGAAACACATTAATAAAACTTTTCTGCTTTTTTGTACAACATGAAATATATTCATTAAAGTAATTATTTGAAGAAAAGTATAGGCTAGCATACGGGATCCAGCATTAAATTTCAGCAGTTCTTAACATCTTAATATAGAGAAGCACAAAGCAGCATAATGGATGCTTGAAAACAAAAAGCTGAAAGTTGAAGTGTATGAGGCATCTTTTCCCCTTTCTCTCCCCTTATCTCTTTATCCAAAGGACTTAATTAAGATCATGTTTCATACATCCATGTTCTCCTGAGGACAGAGTCCTGAAGAAAGTGGAAATAAAGACATTGATAGAAAAGAATGCTCAGGACAAAGACAGTTGCCTTCTATTGCTGTCTTAAAAAGCATGCCTTTTTTTTTTTTAAGGAAAGAAACCATTTAAACGCAAACAGCTATATTAATGCAATTTTCAGCTCAGACCTTATGCAAAATCCAGTAACCCAATTCAGAGTTACTGCTACCATAAACATTTTTCAGCTGCACTCAGCATATTAAGTAATGTTGTACGCAGGAATGCATTAAGTACTTTAAAAATGCAGCTTAAGGAGGAGAGGCTCCTCTGGAAATAAACTGGCTTGATCCCCATCCTCTCACCAATAGATATAGAGATGCAATAATAATTTTTTTGTACACTTATAGCTTTGAAAAAAATTACTCACCAAACTAGCAGTAAGTGAAGGTGCTGACTGCCCAAGAGCTTGGTAGTGCATGCGAACAAGATTAGAGGTTTCTCCAGGTTGCCACAGCTGCTGTCCAGTTCCATTGGGAAGCAGATACTTGCCTGTCAAGTTAAGAAAAAATGTGTTAAAATATTAGATAATGTTTTTATCATTCTAAAACATTTGTTTCTTTCACCACAGCCCTGATCAGAGGGTATTCCATCAAAACAGAATTCCTACTATTCACTTGCTAGCCCTTCACATCAGCTTTTCACAAGCTGCACTTCTCTCAGACAATATTCTTACAACTGTACCTTTCTCCTACCAAGGAACACAATTAATGCAACAATAGATGCAAATGTCCAGAACCGTGGGTCTGAAACACAGAAACCCAAATTCTGAAGGCTAGACAAAAAAAAAAAAAAAATTAAAAATAAAAATATGCCACTATCTGCCCCTCAAAGGAAGCAGGTTCTAAGTCCAAGGTACAAAGTGAGGATTATTGGAATAAGGCACTTACTATGTGGATAACAATTACACCACCTTGTCAGTGGGGAATACTCTGCTTCTATTCCAAAATTCCTTATAAACTACCTAATTTTCTTATAATGTACCTAACAGGAATCACTCAATTCCCTTCCCAAGAAAGTATCCTTACGTGGCGTCCCAAGTAAGGGGAGATCCCCAAGGTGTGGGCATCAGGCTCTCAGGGAGCAGCTGATACAGCCCTGCCATGGCTGCTGCACTCACCGCCCAGCGGTGTCATTTCGCTGTGGCCAGCAAGCTCAGCCCCAGTGCAACAGAAGGTCAGACTCCCCAGTCAAAGCACTGCCACTCACTCTGGACTGTCTCCCCACAAGTACTAATTAGGCAGAAAGCATCTCTGTCTCAGGAAACCCCTGATCTGCAAATCAGCAGCACGAAGAATACTCAGGGAATTATATTAAGAGAACAAGCATGTAGTGAGACTGTTTCTTTTTTTGCTTACTTTCAGCCACTGTCAAGAAACAAGACAAGAGGCTATAAACTGGTCCCAGCAAGTATGTCCACCTTAAGTTCTTTGTTATCTCTGAAAATTACGCAAAAGTGAGTCAATCATACTACTAAAGCAACTGACTTCTCTTAGAAGACCAACAAGCTGACGCAACGCAACAATTCGAAAGGTTATTTTTTTCTAGATCAAATTTAAGTTCAAAACCACAATGCATTACCAAACCATCTTCCAAACCACACATCCTAAACATTTGTTTCCTGAAATAACTAAATCCCACCTCATTAATCTTGTCAACTCAGAGAACTATGGAGTGGATATGTGTGTGACCACTGATTTAGAACCATGGAATCATGTTAGCCAGTTAGCCAGGGAAGGCTCAGGTTTGCCAGGAAATCAAAGGCCCCAGTTTCATAACCTTGTTTTTAGCAGCAGATTCACGGAGTTGCTGAGGTCTCTGGAAACTGTCTTGAGACCTAGACAGTTTCCAAGGAGCAGCATGTGATAGTCTTTTTAATGCTTCCCAATTAGTCTTCAAAATTTGCTATTGTTCTTTGTTACACTAGTAAAGCAGAACCTGTAGACATTTTTCACCCAATTTGCTAACAGCTTGCCCAAGACTGGAAGAAAAATGTACAACAAAGCTGGGGTTTCTTGCCCAATTACCCAGGATAACATTTTCCAGAACTGGAAAAAGTGAATTAATTTCCCATCTGCTGTCTCTGCCTGTGTCTATCAAATTCTGGTTACCTTTTTACACAGATTCCCACCATTCTCAACTAAAAGGATGCCATAAAAAGTTTAAGGCATTGATTGCAATATCCACATCTTTGATATTCCATTGATGTCAATCCTGGAATATGCCAGTGACATATGTAGTCAGTTACAGCTTATATTTATCACCTCAAAAGATTAATTCCTTCTCATATAGGCAGGAAAAAGAGAATTTAAAAGTGAGTGGAAAAAACTAAGTTACACATACCTTGCATTTAAACAGGTATGTTTTATTTCTTTAATGTTTTCCCAAACAAAAGAGGTCTACGCACCATCTTATCTTGCTTTTTGACTCCGCTCCCAAGAGTCAATGGTAAGATGGAGGTTCTTGGGCTGAAAGCAGACATTTCCTAGTGCTGAGACACCAGTTACAAAAATCTCTCAGGCTAAAAAGCAGATTACAAACACTGTAATGAAACTCTGCAAGAAGGCCCCTAAAATTCCAGCGAAGTCAAGACAGCTCCAAAGAAGACATCGTATCACTGACAATAACACCAGTATAATGCTTTGGCAATACCTATTTCTCAAGCAGACATACATTACACAAATCCCTCTTAGAAACTCTGTGCTGACCCACTCTAGAAGCCACCAGAAAAATTATGTTAAACGATTTGCAACTTGATCACTCTACCATACTCTTAGTGCATTTTATCATCATAGGAATCAATACTTGAAAAGCAATAGTTTTCCTCTGCTCATCAGAATAAAGGAGAATGCAAGCAAGAAAGAGATCTGTTCTAATAACCCTTGTTCTAAAACTAGGTAAAATCATCCCTCTTTGGTTAACCAATGTAGTTTCTTGTAGGGGTTTGAAATTAATCTCGAATTGCCTTGGCAGACACTAGGCCTTTCCCAGACTGCACTAATTTTCATTTCAGGTGAATCTCACTGAGCTTCCCTAGTTAAAAAAAAAAATATGTGGAAGGTGATCATTTGTATTTTGGCCACAACTTAATCTAGTTTTGTTCTAAGTTTCGATCCCAAGCCAGAAAGGTTTACATAATAAGTCAATGAAGTCCTGAAGGAGAAAGGCATATGAGAAATAAGGGCTATTATTAATGCCTGCACTTGCTTTTTGGTTTAGATGGGAGACGGACCCAAAACATGGAGAGTTAATATCGTGATTCCTGTTCATGTCAGCCACTTAGCAGAGTAGAGCTCTGAACCTTACCATGTTCTGTGTCAGCAGAGCCCTGCACATCTCTCTAACAGCTACTTTTACTCTTTGTCCTTTACAGGCATCTGTATTTTACTCAGTTTTTATCTTGCTCAAACATCTGAAATGAAGTCTAAGATATTTTGGTACAGAGGCTAGATGAGAGGCTATCCTACTTTTTACAACAACAAAACCTTGTGCTAAGCCCTTCCTTCAACTGTAAGATTTTGCCTGACTGACCAGCAAGCAGAGTAGATTAACTTAGCATGAGAGCCAGTGTCTGCACTGTAAGAATTCACTTAATATTCCATTATTTCTTTTGCAAGATTAACCTCTAGAAATATTTAAAATAACATTGGAGGGCCTGTGAAATAGCTAATTAGGCAATCGACACAATCAAAATTGCCAATGAAAACACAAGCATGTGTGATGCCGGAGTGATCTCTCCTCCCATCTTCACCCCCAACAGGAGCCTTCAGGTCACCACAGATTTCACAATATACTGAAATTAAGGCAAGCATAGGCAGACTGTAATTCTAGCTCTTCTTTTCATAGTATACCCAAAGATGCTTTTAAACACAGAAATGGTACATAATAAATATGCTTTCTACAGAAGCAAAAATAGCCACGGTTTATGCGAAAAGATGGTAACAGATAAATCTCTTATCCAAGAAAATAACGCTAACCTTTATGCAGAGAGGCACTACTAGAAAATTAGCAGATACCAACAAGAATACCAACTGCAACAAAATATCTGGAAAACAACTGTACAACTGTACTTTTAATACTGTGCTTCTTAAAATAAGAAGAGTTGGACATACTTTACAGGAATGCAATGAGGCTTTTTCATTTCCAAAAGCAAATGGAACATCCAGTTCGTATAGAAAAAAAAAATTCTTCCAAAACTCAGTCCACTTTCTTTCAGCGATTAGGGTGCCACTGCACTAAAACACCACACAATAAACAATTCCTGCCCACAATGAGTTAGTCAGCAACTCTCCGTGGATTCCTCCATTTAAAAAAATAATTCAATAATCCCTTCAGACTATCCACTCCCCTTTTTCCTTGATGCTATAGTTCTCCTACCCTTTTCCTGCTATCTATTCAAAATTGTATGCATTTTCCACCTTTTACATTATCTTTAATAGCCCCTTGAATTTACACATATCCACACTTTTAGTCGCTGTTAAGTGATTTAAATACCAGTATTGCACTTAAAACTTAAGCTGAAATGCATTACTGATTTTCACACTGCATTGATTTCTGCCTTCAACCTTAATGCTCCAAGCAGCTACTTTCCTTTTTTGGTGAACTGGCTCATGGGGGTCAGAGAGAAAGACTTCACCCCAGCTCCACCTCATCCCTTCCATCTTAATTTGGCATTTTGTCCCATATACAGCACATAAACACTGCCAGCGTCCAGGGTAATCTCCATCCAGCAACAGACCATTGCCACACATAATTTTCTTACTATTTTCATCAGCTATCGATGCAGATGAGCCACCTACTGACAGAGGTCCCCTGCTGCTCTCCTATTCTATCCCAAGATGGCCTTTGACTTTCTCCCATGCCTTCCGCAGAGGCTTTGCTGGCATCTCTGCCACTCTTACTGTGCCTGAAACTATCAACACAGCCTAAAGTCACAACACTGTTTGTAACCAATGGCATCTTTTCCCACATCTGAGAGCAATCCCTTTCACTCCTGCACATCTATCAAAATGCATTTTGATGGAAGGTGACTGAAGTTGATTATGTAATGGTAGTAACTTAGCATTATTTAGTGGCATTACATAATCATTGGTGGACATAGGGAATAGATCACTGGAGTTCAGTGTCATCTTGCCTGTGAACTTTCCTCTCATACATCTAGCTTCCTTTATAACAGATATTTGTAGAAAGTCCAAAGACAATCTTTATTACTTCTTACTTCTATTGCATCCACTGTGCATACTTCTTGTATGCCTTACTGTATATGGCCAAAAGAGACCAAAAAACCACATACACTTCCTCAAAGATCAGTCCCAGAAGGTGGGCTTTGCTTTATTCTAATTAGAAAAATCTTTCCTACTGTTAAGATATTACTCTCCTTCCTCTCTCCTTCTCAAATCCATATCCCAATAGGATGGCTGAGAATTACTAAATGAGCTTAAATTTAATACCTATAAATCTTCCATTTTCAGTTATAATTTAGAAAATACTTGCCTCAAATCTTCATCAGTCTGATGCTTTAACACTTGCATATGATGGAGAAAACCTTCTGGCATCCAAATTAAGTTTTTGCCTTTACAAAAGTACTTAGGACAGCATAGATTGCACTCCTGGAAAGTCTGTTTTGTAGTTAGTTAAAATGCAAAGATAAATACAGAGCAAACATCTTGAAAGTTTTTGATGGAAATAGTTTTTAAATTAAAATATTAATAGCAGTTCTCCATTACACAACTGTAAGTGGAAGACCAGTATGTACTTTGCTAAAGTGGAAGCATCTGGATTTGGGCTGATGGTAACTGTGGATAATTAGTCCAAAGGACAAGCTATGCATATGATTACAATGTACCGCAGACTGAACTGAAGCAAGCATCAATGTGTTTGTGTTAGCTGCTGTGAAACAGCAGTCTTCAAAACAGCCTCTTGCCATCCCGACATCCTTAAGGCAAGGGCCAGGAAATACTTACTTAACAGTTTTAATAAATCAGTTATACATATTTGTGAGATAAGTACAAGATTATTTTAAACCAATCCAGAAAGCTAGATTGTTCTCCCTCACTACTTTGTGCGGGAAGTAAAAAACTGATCTCTAGAACTGAATTCTGTGGTCAAGTCAGATTCGCCAAGCATGGTTTCAAGTGGGTTGCTAGTTCGACATCTCTCTTTGGGGAGCCTTATCATAAGCTACCTCAGAGCAACAGGAACGAGCCGTGGTCGAAGACAAAATGGGACTCTGCTGTGGATTGCTCTGGGTCACAGAAATAACACTGAATGGAAATACAGTTGGGTACTTCTCCCTCTTCCTATTCCTTCTGCTTTTCTCCCAAAAAAAGTTAACTGACAGGTCTCACTGCAATAGAGGAAAGACTGAAGCCACCCCTCTGCCATCTGGGCTCCCCAGCAGTGGCCCCAGCACATGGCAGAGCAGCCGTGGCCACACACAAACGGCCTGGGCAACCAGAGCAGCAGGAAGTGGAAAGCAAAGCTGGGGGGCAACATACCATCACCTCCACTCCCTCCCACAGATACCTGAAGCCTCCCTACAACTTCAGAAACCTGCCAGGTGAAAGACGAAGAGCCTCCCACGTTAGTATTTTACCATCAGGTTACAGCACTCTTGCTTTATTGCTTCAAATTTAACTGCTGCAGACAGTCCAGCTGTAGGAAGTGATGCGGAGGGGTAAATTTTAGGATCTATTCTCACATCAGAAGGGGGAGGGAAGTGGAATTAAAGCCCGTAATTCCCATTAGCAGTAACTGGAGAGTAAAAAAATTTTAGATGGATTTAAAGCCATCATTAGGAAACTTTTCAATATTTTGCCTATTATTTTACTGTAGCTGCATCAACAAACTTTACTTAAATTTAAAATGACTGCCAGCAGGCAAAAACGTTACCATTTTATTCATGCCTCATTTATTGCCCACAACTTAAGAAAATTAGCATTTTTTGCACATTATTCAGCTGCACATGGTTGAAGTTAATGGACAATGCCAATTTCCCAGTCTGATGCAAGAGGTGAAATTTTTCTTTCAACCAATCTGTCCACTAAACATAACATTACTCAGTTAAGCCTATTATTTCAATAGACTCAATTATAATTTCTTTTGTTACTGTGCAAGAAGCCCTTGTAAAAAATCTTATTACACTTATTGTAGTTTTTTCACTTTTTGATGCACTACAAAATTTCATTAAAATGCTCTATCTTGGTTTCACTTTCTAAAATTAGATGAAGTGGTATCTGGTCATGCATGAAATAAATGTAGCTCCCCAAAGGCAAAACTTTGGAGTGCGATTATAATCTAAAAAAAACCCACAATAGATATATCTTAAAATTTTACGAATATTGGCAAAACTGGAACTGGAAAAGGACACATCCAGTTTTGGACCAGAAATTAGTACAATGCAGGTTTAGCTCTATATCCAAAATATACACACACACACACACACGCATATATATATACACACACACATATAAAAACCACAAATAATCAAGACTACATTAAGTACAAAGCTATTCAGAATCAAGACTGTTTATAAGTCAATTACCAACAATGAGTCGTCACACACATTTAGCTTTCCTCCCATTTCCTCCATACCATTTCCATGCTTGGAACAAATTACTCACCGAAAGAGACTTAAAAGACAATACAGAATTTTGCTCATATGGAAATTACTCAAAGTTCTTCTGCTAAGAGATACTCACTGAAGTTACCTTTATATTTTGACTATTTGCAATCTATTACTGAAATACTGTGACAGCAATAAAATATCTGAAAGACATCTGGGACCTCCAGCAAATCTCTAGTTTTATTTAGATGCAGGGGGTGAGGGTGGTGGTCAGTTTTTTGGGTTTTGTTTTTGTTTGGGCTTTGAGGTGTTTTCTTTCTGTTTTCCCATACCAGAAATGTCTAGTGCAATAGCAGTGTTAGCCAGCTAGTGTCACTGATACATACATGATAAAAAACCCCTATATCCTGAAGTTATCTTTTACTAGTTGTCGTGGGTTTGGCCAAATCGGCCAATGACCGGCAACAGATGCTCTCCTCCCCCAGCCTCTCATGCATGAAGAGAAGGAGGAGAGAGATAAAGAGATTTTTGAGTTTAGAAGAAACTAAACTACTTCAATGAAATATTAATAACAAGATAAAAAAGAAAATAATGAAATAGATACCATATATACAAAACAGTATTAAGCTCCCAGGATGATGTCACCGGCAGGCACTGGAGAAGTCCCAGGCTGGACTCGGTGACAGGTGGGAACTGGAGCAGGCTTCCAGAGCTGGAGTCAGGAACCCACAGATCAGGATCAAAGGCAGATGAACAGACAGGGTCCTCCTCGGATGTCAGCCACTGAAGGAGGAGAATTCACCATTTGATCCCTCAGCTTTTATACTGAGCATGGGGCAGATGGGATGGAATACCCCTGTTGGTCAATTTTGGGTCACCTGTCCTGTCCTCTCCTCCCCGCAGGTGGGACCCCTCTACGGCCCTCCGCTTCTGACCCTCCGATGGGGCAAATAACAAAATTATCTGACCTTGGTTGTTACAGCAATAAGTATTAAGCAAGAGCCTCTCTGGTACCATTCCTTGGCACAAACTGTAAACATTGGCCTTAGCACTCTGAGAACAAACCATTTTCGACACAACATGCTGTTAATTTCAGAGAGTCAGAAGAGGCCTAGCTAAGAAATAAAATTACTGAGCAGAAAGTTGGTTCTGTTTTACCTCAGACCAGGACACTAGTCACTTCCCCAGCTCCCAACTCTATTGAAATACAACTCAGCAAAATAATTAGTTGGAAGCATCTTACTTATCAGTGAGCTCAGAGATGGGCACATTCTCCTGCTTCCTTTTCTTTATCTTACCAACAAATAGAGCCCTTTTCCCATACTTCTAACAAACTTACCGACTGACGGTCCATTCTACAACACAACCCTCATACATTTATTCCTGCTTCTCTTTCATCCTTTTTCCCAGTTTACACCTGTTCTAGAAAAATCTGAAGGGCTAGTTCTGAAACTCTGATAATAGGAAAAAAACCAGAAATTTAAGTTTCAGACTGAATGCATGATGCTACCAAAAGCACATTAAAATGGACTACTTCTAAGTGATGATGAGACAGCTGTATTGTTCCTTCTGATGTACCGTCAATTTTGCAAAAACAAGAATTCTGCACACCAAGAGCTCAGAGATAGCTCTCATCTGCAACTCTAAATACTGCCAGACTTGCAACAAAGTTGTGCCTAGAATACACATGCTGTAATTTTAAGAACTTCAGAAAATTCACTGTTCCTGAGTTCAACTACTACATGAACAGCTACTTTGTCTAGCTGCCAATATTCTTGGCCTCCAACTCCTTACCATCCCAATATTTGGTTTTTTGCTACCTGCTTCATAGAAATTATGGTAAGATACGAAACAAACGTCTTACATTGCACTATGAAAAAAACGCATACCAACTCTATTATGAATGACAAGCATGGCGATATGTCAACATGCTACTTTCTCTACAGTCCCTACTATGACCCCTATTTTTGTCTCAAATATATTTTGCTACACCAAATAAATAAATAAATAAATTGTAACTATATGCTTACAGTCATTTTTCAACAGGCGAATTTTCGTAACAGAAAAGCCTGCCCTTGTTTTCACTGGAGAACGTCTATAATCTTTAATTTCAAGCCTTCAACCTTTATTCTAAGGATTAAGCATTGAAAGACAGCAGGTCCATACGGCCAGCAGGTGGAGGGAGGTCATCCTCCCCCTCTGCTCTGCCTTGGTGAGGCCCCACCTGGAGCACTGTGTCCAGTTNAATTTTCCCTCTTGTCAAAAATTTCTCAAGCTGTATATTCAGCTTATGTTAAGGTATCCACCTTGGAAGTAAGCAAGTACAATTTGCCTTCACAAGTGGTGAGACCACTGGCTTCACAACATCCACTCCAGAGTGTCCATAGGTGAAAAAGGAAGACTGAAGTCTCCAGGAGTATGGACAATATAGTTTTGATGCGTAACAGTAATTTTTGCAGAGACAGTTTTGCACTAATGAGCTCAGGTACAAGCAACAATAGGACTGTAGCCTCAGAGAGCTCACATTTAGGTAATCAGCTGATTAAATCCAAGCATTAAGTCCAGGTAAGTTCTTCTGTGTGTGCTTCTGCAGTTACTCTGCTACCTATATTTGAGCCAGCTAATTCCACAGCTCTTGGGGTATTTCTTAAGGGGCTACAACTCAAACTTCGGAAATTTAATATGCATATTCATTTTCTCCACTTTTTATTTTTCCACTATGACAAATGACTCTTAACAACTTTCAAGCTGCTTTTATAAGCGTCCCAAAGAGGGTTAAACTCTACATCTCCATCCTTCAAAACAGGCAACTTGCAAATGTATTTGCTAATTAGGCACTCTACTGCTACAGTTTGCTTTGATCTCAACAACAATCAGCTTCTCATGTTCTGATGATACAAGCACGATTAAGCAGCAATCGAGGAGTTAAAAGCAAAATAATGAGACAGGAATACAGTATCTTCTGTTCTCATCTCAGACTATTACATGATGCAGACTCCAGATATGTCAACGAATATGGAAATTATCTTGCTATGCATACAGGGAAGTAAAAATCAACTCAGCCTTAAATGATGAAGGTAACTGACAATGACAAATACAACCTAACATCATCTCAACCACCATTGCACCAAGAATCATTTAAAAAAGCGTATTTCATAGTAGGATATATTTACTTCATCTTAGAAGACAGCTTTATATTGCATGCTTTAAAAAAACATTTTCTTAGGTGTGTAATTATAGAAGAGATTGCTTCTATCCCTTTGTACTAATTCTGGAAGAAGTTTAACACGTGGTATGGTGCTTTAAGGAAGCCTTTGAGGAAGGCAGTGAAAAGACTCCAGGACATGCTCTGGGTAGGCAGTGCTACTGAATGAAGCATGTTGTGCCTGCCTTCATGCACAGCTGGCTGTTGAACCTTCCCACCTTTTGTACCCAGGAACTGAGTGGTGCCGGCACCGGTGTAACTGGAGACAGACCAACACAGAGCCCGCTGTATCCCTGGAGACAGCCATCACATCACAGAGCCTTTTACAGAGTGGCACATACATAATTAAGTAGTCCCATAACTGGAAGTTGGTAACCAATTTTGATGTTGTACAGAGGAAATAGGAAACGCTTTCCCTTGTCTACACCAATTGGCCATCGTTAATAAAAATAATCTTTTAAAATTGCTGCTAAAATGATCACATCATAGTTATGACAAGCAGTTGTATGGAATGTGAAGGTACCATTTTCAAAGAGGTTTCAAGGTACGAGTCGTGTGATTTTATGCCCAACTTTCCCCATACACCAAGTTGTATCAAATATTTGACATGGTAGGGCCTAATGAGACAATCTGCATTTTCAACAATTGTGATGAAAAAAAAATTATTCAGCATAATGTTTGTGAAAACTCTGGATTTCTACCACTGCCAGCGGCTCTCCTGTATGAACAGGGAAAACCTTCCCTTCCAAGTCCTGCCAGCTTATGCCAATCCATGGATAAGAGAACAGCTTGCTCTTCACGGCCCATAAAGCTGTTGATTTTTCTGCTAATTAGTGTTAGTAAAGTGATGAATCTTTGATGCAAAAAACAGACTGAGAATCCCCAAATTCATTTCAAATCAACGACAGATTAGTTATATGGGAATAGAAATAATTGCTGAGCGTATTTGGATGACTGATGACTCAAGAGGTGGAAAACTGATCAAAGCAGGAATATTGGAAAACAAAAAATATATACATCCCAAGATTTCTTAGTTCCTAGCTCTTCACTAGACCATGAGGTAACTTCATTAATGTAAAGTTGTTTAGGATCTTTGGATTAAAGATTCTATAAAGCAAAATCTGTACATGTTAAGTCACCAGTATTTGTATAATATCAATTTAAGGTTAGCGAGATAACAGCCCTACCACAATTAGAGACAATTAGTGCACAATGAAGTCTGTTTCCAGGCAGTTGTTGATGAGATAAAAGGAAGCAAGATAAGTTAAAACTAGGTAACAAAGTGTATTCTTTTTCTTTATATCTAACTTCGGAGCTTATCAGTACAGTATAGAGACAACTGAGCTAGCTGCAGCACTCTGCAAAATACAAACTCGCCCCAGCAATATGCTCTCATACCTTTCAGAAGTAGAAATGGAGATAGTGATCTACAAATGCTGCAGCAGAGCAGCTGAGGAAACTGAACAGAGCTGCACTGCACACGGTGGTGCAAACAGAGGAGCGGTAATGGGACATGAAAGCAAGGCCAATTTGATTTGCTTGTCCAAGTGAGTTGCCAGGTTAGCCCTCTCTGCTGTAAAGGCTCGTTTAATTTCTCATTCTTTCACATTACTTTCTGCCATGAATTCTATTCAAGCATCTCTGAACATAGCAAACTAAAATCTGAGACAATTTAAGCCAAAAACCCTCTGACTGCAGACAGCCCTTTGAAGTTTGTAGAGATCAAGAAAACCAGCCACCACAGAAAAGCAGCTTTTTAATTAAACATCTTTTCCCCTGATTAGAAACAAGTTTTAAAGCCCCAGTCTGTGCGCTGTTAGGAATCCTTAAGAAGGCAGTCTAAGGCTAATGCGAGAAGCATTTAAATACACATGTACACACGGAAGTCTTGTCCCAAGAAGAACAGAGCTGAGCTGCTCTGACCACTCTTTGCTCTCAGTCTGTCCAGCACTCCTATAACAAAACGATCTTTTCCTTCTGTATTTGACCTCGAGCTACAGCTCAGCTTTGCGACAGGGCTTACTCCGCAGTTGAACAAACTGCCCAAGGATTGTGTTTTGCACCAGCTGTGCCACAAGCAGAACGTTTACAGCACCAGTTTACTTCCCAGGTAAAGGATGTCGCAAGCGCTGTTACAGGAGCATGTGTCCATAGGGATGGGTAAGGCTGGAGGACGAGAGAAGTTACAATGCACTAGCAGTAGAAGAGGAGAAAGGCAAACGCCCATTACTGTATAAGTGGTTTTGCTAGCCAAAACTTTATAACCCTTTGGAAACATGACATTTTAAATTAAAAGAGGAAATGGTTATAAATGACTTTCAAATACTTTTACTCTGAAGTTGCTTTATCTTATGAATGCTTATGTTTAGCAACCCACATTATGAAAAACGATTTTTCATCCTTTCTTTCTATTAAACAGTGCTGCTAGCACTTAAGAACTATTACAGTAGATTTGCTAGACTAATAGCAGGCCACATCCAATAAAGGCTTTTCATTACAAATTCAGTCTCTCTTTCTCCAAAAGTCCTCCTTTTCCCCTCTCCTTGGGAATGAAGATTAAGGAAAGCAACACTGTTGCAACAATTAGACTGAAGTGACTTTTCCAAAATAGAATACTGTAGAGTCTCCAGGAAGCTTATTTGTTTCTTTTATTGGCCAAATTGTATCTAATATCAGTGGTTCCCTAGAGATTTTACACAGGAGGTAATAGATTTATTCTCAAAAACATTAATTTAATGTTCTTCAAAAAGCATTCTTTGCTCGTCATCGAAAACATTTGGTTGCTAGATTGTTTAAAACTGAGCAATTCACAGAAAAAAANTCCCTGAAGCTGTGTATAATGTAAGATCAGTTTCAATTCCGTATCTCCAAGCTTTCAAACCCTCCTCTCCCTTATGTTCATTTCCCGCTGGAAAGACCTTGTACATCATTCTCCATTTTTCTTATATTCCTATATAAAGAGTTTTGTAATTTACTTTAGCCAATTCAGAGCAGTAGGTTCACAGTAACTGTAATCCTGCAGGTTCTGTAAATCTCATTCAATATATTGCAACAGTATAGATTTTATTTCTTCTCATGTCATGCACAACATTATTCCCTCTTGTAAAGCCCAATAAACTCATTTATTTGGCATGTATTCCCAGAGATAAAAACTCTACCTATTTACTTCAATTAGCATTCAGCCCTCCAGGATTTGAACTATCTTGGTTTATATAAACAAATTAAATTTTTTTTTGTTTTTATCATTAAAACTACTTATGCTCTATGGCTCAATAATATTGTGTTATAGCAAAACCAATAGCAAAAGGAGAGTCAAAGTAACAAAGCACACTTCTTACTTTCTTATTTTCTAACATTTGGAGTGAGCAACAAGAATGAGCATAGGAATACTCTGCAAATTTGTAAACTACTTACTACCACTTAATGTATTTCTAGTTTAACCAAGGTAACATTTTTGAACAACATCGGTATAGACTGTACCTTAAACAATTTCAAAAGTACCTTCTCGAACTATTTTCCAATGGACTTATACCCATTGTTAAGCTAGCACTTAAGTTAAAAGAGCATCAAAAGCAAGAAGACAGAAGAATAAAGACAGTAATCACTGTAAAGTGCTATTAAAACTCAGGTACTTTTCCAAATGACAGGTCTCCAAATATCTATTTTTTTTCCCTTTTGGACTATGAGTATCTTTTCAGAAACTTTAAGACTCAAACAGAAATTAGGGAGGGGGTGTGTGAGCACTGAAGTAAAGCCAAACCAAGGACATGTCAGCTTATTTATTTTAATGGAAGGCCTCCTCATGCCTTCCTTGCTTTTTTTATTTTAATGCTACTGTGATTCTTGTAATTTCAAATCAGAGCAGTGAGCCACTCTTAAGCATAAATAAACTAAAAAACCACCCCAAAACTTAAATATGTAAAAAAAGGGAGGTAAATACAAGTCCAATGTAACACTGAAATGATTCACTTCAGGTAAGTAAGCGTCTGAAACAATTCTAGGAAATAGTTCTCCATCTGCAGCAGTTTCTTCAAAATAAATTTTTTTTGGAAAATCCCTAAAGAATATTAAGAACCTTCTGTCATGAGAATGACTCTGATTAATTTAATCAGTATCATGAAAGCTGTTAAGATTTTTAAACTATTTTAAGATACCAAAGCCTTAGGGTATTCAGGTTCATTTAAAGTGCATTAGTAATAAAGCAGTTTAACATCATGGCACACTATATTCCAAAATCCTGACATGAAACCCTGCACAACATATTGCAAGCAGATAAAAAACATATCCATTTGCCTTGATAAAGACCTCAAGCAATAATTCAAGCATACAGATAAAGACCAGAAACTGTAGCAGCAGAGCACATTTGCCTTGTTTGGTTTTGATTAGGCTGCCTTCTCCCTCTTTATCTGGAGGGCTCCTAGGGGAAACTTCGGTTTTTAAAGACTGCCACCCTACTTTAAAGTTAAACAAAAAAGGAAATAAAAGCCCACACCAACTCCTGCTGAAATTATAAGTAGTGTGCTGGCACTTCCTAGTTTCGGTAAAACACTAGTGTGGTCTATGCTTCCAAGTTTTCAGAGCAGTAATATTCCAGAGAAGCCGGAGAGTTCACAGATACGGCTAGCAAAATTGACACTTCAGAATGCTCCAAGTCACCTGTCTTTCATGAAAGCCTATACAGATCACAAATACACTTACATTGGTTTTGAAATCTTCATAATACAACTCCTAATAAAAGAGAAACAGCAAATCTTACCCTAGCAATACTAAAAATTATTATGTGCTGATGTGAGTCAAAAGTTCCTATAGTATTGTCTTTCCGTCACATAAGATAGGAGATAATTTTTAAAGTAACTTAGGTTAAAAGAAAGTATTATTTGTCACTCATTAGAGATGTTCTAGGCAATTCTAAGCTACTGATTACAGACAGACAGAAGTATCGCAATAGCTTCTTGGAGCTTCTTCCAGTGTAAGGAAAGGAAGTGAGAAAAACAGATACTTTAAAAGCATCTCCCAGACATTTACAGCAAAAGAGTCAGCTCTATCCACTGTGGCACCATTTTTCATCCCCGAGCAAAACAACTCTGAACAATATACAGAATTTAGAGATAGAAGATAGTCACATCTTAAGTAAATGTCATTTCAACTTCCTCTAACCTGAATTCCACCTGTTTGATTTTGATATCAATCAACATCACTTTAACAGATGAAGCAAGATGTTGAGTCTCAAATTTATCCCTCCCACTAAATTCACTGAAATCTATCACCCCTCTCACCAAGTACTTAATATCCTGTTCTTCACAACAAATTCTTTAAACTGTTGGAAAATGTGCATTTCAGGAATATATTTAATTGCCAAATTCTAGTGAATTTAAAAATTCTTTTTCTTGAAATACACAAAGCAAGTGCCAGTTAACCTGTCCCAATGTCATTTCAATCCAGATTCAAAACCAATCACTTTCAGTGACCATAACAGACATACAGCTCCCAGGATACAATCATGATTTCAGCATCTGGCATCTTCCAGAGACACTATCAGGGCAGGGATGGCCCAAGCCCTCCTCAAGCATCCTACTACCTCTGCAAGGCTCTGCAGAGGAGAAGTTGTGGTCTACAGCCAGTGGTATAGTGGCTAGCTATGCCTCTCCTCCCCTGCAAGGACTCCACCAGATAAATGACGCCAAATTGCTTTTACTTTAATAAAGTCAAGTCTAAAGGGACCATCTGTGCACTTCAGCTCCTTAGGGAAACAACAGCTATGTGATCCCATGAATGAAGGCATGTGAGCTTTATCTCAAGCAACCCTTAAGCCAGCAAACTAAGTCAGCAAGATGAATGCCTTATTCCTGAAAATTTTAGGAAATAGGTCATTTTCAGCCTGTGTTTGGCCACGTACCACCACCCCATGGAGGAAGAGTCTGAAACATGAGCTCGCTCCAGCGACAAACAGAATATCCACGTGGAAGAGACTTTATGGAAACTCCAGGTGGAGCTCGCATTGGCCACAAGGCAAACTCCAGGGGTCAAGGTGCCATCAGTCCACAGCTACTAAACCTCCAGGTGACATTACAAACACCCCAAACTCACCAGTCAGAGCTCCTCCAAGGCTTCCTCTTCTGAGCTGTCTCCCATCTTCACTCAGTTGCCTCTTAAATTTAGAAGACTTTCTAGGGCCAGAAGAAACTTCAGGACTGCTGGATTTTCGAAAAGGCATAGGTGGGGGGGACAATATGTGATCAAGCTGCAAAGAAACAGAGAAAAAAATATGTATATATACTGTTTAAATGCTTACCTTCATTGAAAAAAAAAGCCAAGTTACCTTTACCTGAGGATTATGACAGTATTTAGAAAAAAGAAGCATTTACAAAGGTCTTAAGCTAATTAAATTGCTAACTGAAACTGAAAATTTGGCAAGTGCCAAATTTGTGGTTGGCTGTCTTAGAAAGCCATGTTCCTCATGTACAGCTCACACCACCTCCAACCACACTCTCACATTATGAGCATTTTTTGCAGTGGTCCCATCTCAAGGTACAAGAGGTCAGACTTCACCTTACTCAACCTTCCGTAAAGCAGCCTTTCTGGCAGCTATGAACTATCCGATGTCGCAACCTGTAAGATCTGCTCTTGCCAACATTTTTCCTTGGCAATGTCTCCCCAGCTTCATGTGAGAAGTCACTAGATGGCACTGTACCATCAACAAAATGCAAGCCACTGCCCAGCCTAAGAAAACACTGCCAAATAGATTTATCAAAGCCAGGGCACAAAAAACCCCAAGTTTAAATTATCCTGCTTATAAAACAGGCATTCTTTACACTGACTTTGAAATAAGAATAAATAAATAGAGATCCTCATTCTTCAAATTCTGTTCCTGTCATCATTCTTTCACAACATTTTAGCCCTCTGGTTTTGATAATACATTTAATGTCTCAATATTTGGTTAAATTCACAAAAACAAAATTAAAAGCAAGTGAGAAAATACAGGCAAAGAAAGAGAGCAGGGATGTGAGTAATCAAAGTAGAAAGAGTTTTACAAGCATCCCTCTCCTTCAACTGGTGCAGTCACTTAGCGTCACTATTTTGCAAACCATAAATGTTTTTCTATAACATTTAAACCTGATTCTTATCAAAATTTTAGGAAGCCAAGCACATGGAAGTCTTCAAGATTTTTACAATTCATGTACTGAGACTTATAAGCCAGACAATCTACACATCATCAGCATACCCAACTGCTTCATCCTCTTTGTCCACTGAAAGTAAGGAGTCAAGGTCACCATAGTCACCCATGAAGATGCACAGTAAAGCCCATTTTTGCTGACAGTTAATCATAGAATCGGTGAGGTTGGAAGGGACCTTTAAGATCATCAAGTCCAACCATTAACCTGCCCTGACAAAAACCACTTCTAAACCATGTCCCTAAGCACCTCATCTACCCTTTTCTTAAACACCTCCAGGGATGGTGAATCCACCACCTCCCTGGGCAGCCTATTCCAATGTTTAATAACCCTTTCAGTGTAAAAATATTTCCTGATATCCAATCTAAACCT